>WWET01002937.1:115262-130870 GCA_011038615.1 Limnodynastes dumerilii | reverse complement strand
ATTCCACAAATGAGGCGGAGTCCCGATACCCACGGGCTTCTTCTACTAACCATTAGCTGTGCATGCCGTTTCTGTTCCTGTGTTCGATAGCCTGGGACGCGGGGAGATTTCGGTTTTTACATCCGCTGGAGCGGTAACGTAACATGCTTACTTGAATCATCTATATATGATTCCTTAACATCTGGTACGCCTCAGTGATTTTAGAGATTTCTAAAGTTTGTCTTGATTATTTGTGGAATAAAAAAGTTAATGCACCATAGAGCCCCCCCTCTTTCTTTTCTGTTTTTAGATTTGCTTGTCACCTCTCACGGGCAGTGTGAATAAAAAAAAAAGGGGAGCTGCGGTCTTGGGAACGTTTGAAGAATTCATATTGTTCTGAGATCTGGAGCAACTGAGCAAAGCTGGAGCGGTAACGTAACATGCTTACTTGAATCATCTATATATGATTCCTTAACATCTGGTACGCCTCAGTGATTTTAAAGATTTCTAAAGTTTGTCTTGATTATTTGTGGAATAAAAAAAGTTAATGCACCATAGAGCGCCCCCTCTTTCTTTTCTGTTTTTAGATTTCAGGCTAGGCTCAGAAACACCCCTTTTAGCCGATGACACTCCCTTACATATGAAAATACTCCAATCGGCTTTTTAAGTCTTTCAAATATTTAAGTAAATCTATCCAAGACCAATAATGGGGTTTTAGATGACTTCTAAGCGAGTGCTTATCATTGCACACACGTAAAATATCAAGAAATGTGATTTACATAGAAACTACGTAGGCTTTTTTTTAATAGGTATCTTCCATCTAGCATTATAGCTTTGCTATGCCATAGAGTCATTGGATCAGCAGTATTCAGTTGAATATCCTTTCCATATGTGAGTATTTATTTTCCCCGCTACCAGCTGAGGGTTACCTTTTTATAACAAGCTTTCTGGGACTTATTTAGGGAATCGCTCTCCAAGATCTTTGAAATGAACTCAATGGTAAAAGATGTTGAAAGTATTTTAGAAGAGAGCTTTTTTTTTTCTTAGTGCCTCTATAATTCAGAAATGGGGTGGGGAATCAGAGGAGGGTATTAAATTATCCATCAACATCCCAATTTCTTTAACAAAATACATAGTCAATGCTAACTTCAAAAAAGTATTTTCTGAGGTTCAAGAAACTTAAAGTGGGAGTGTTTCCCCAACTAGAATCTTTTTCAAAAGGGCTGTTTTATGCCAGCTAGTTCCAACCTGGTTGTCAAATCAATTGCTTCTTCCAAGGAGATGCAGCAGTGAATAGCATTTATGTAACCCCAACCCATATCCTAAGCCTCCCCTTTCATAGCTCTAACCCTCTCCTCCCCGCAGCCTCACCCTAAGATTCCCTTCCCTGCAATCTTGACCCTAAGACTCCCCACAGCCTAACCCAAAGACTCTCCTCCCCGCAGCCTCACCCAAAGACTCTCCTCCCCGCAGCCTCACCCGAAGACTTCCCATAGACTCACCTGTAATATTCACCTGTCCGGTTTGTTGTGACGGCTCTGTGCGGCAGTTTCCAAATGAATGAATGGGTAAGTATGCCGTAAAATAAATTCAGCATACCTACCCGTTCAGTAGTACAACTTTCTAATCAGTAATATTTTTTAAATAGAGACAGGCAAAAATGAGCTTTCCGCTGTCTGTATTTCGTAAATAGAATTTGCGTTGTGGAGAATGCATCCTCTCAGTAATAATTCCATACAAAACTAAAATACGCTATTGTGGATGGAGGTAAAAATTGGACAAATTGGGCTGGATCCAGAATTACGGAATGTGGGCATTTTCCGCACACCCTTCGGCCCTGCCCATGCAGACCTGTGCCTGATGCCTTTGTGACAGTGGGGTTGAATGCATTGTGGTCGGGGGGAGGTATGTCAATCATACAGTAAGGACTTGGATAAGCCCTGATGTAAAATCCTTCATTATACACCAGATCCATTTTCTGGGGCCTGGTTACATTAGTCCGTACAGTCCTTAGGATCGCACAGTGATGTATGATCTGAACGTCACTGTGGAAGTAGTTACAATCGAATTTTGGATCTGTTCCCTTTGGCGTTTTTGTCTTTTTTTCTTTCTTTCACCACGGGATCTACCAGAGTGGGGAAAAGCCTATAGGTGTAATGGTACCTATTTTATCCAACTCAAAATAAAATAAAACCCCAAAATGTTTCATTTTGGGTTGAGATATTTTTTAAGGGACAAAACACCATAAACACCCTCCATAAATGTTATTTTATTGGCATGAGAAGCAATCTGCAAGCAGGCAATACATTCTAGCATGTCTCAAGAGGACACTACTAAGCACAGCACAGCGCATGGCAACATTACCAAGAGCATCTGAATTCAGATTTTGCCCAGAGCTGCGCTTGCTGTATACATTCAGATCACAATATCTCATGTCTTCTCTTTATCGTGTCAATAACAGACGATCAAAACGGTATTTAGAAAGAGAACATTGTTTATTACCAGATAATCAGAGTTTGGCCAACACATGCTACATATTTGAAGGATAGTCTTCTATGAACTCAAATGTCTTCAGATAACTAATGGATGGAGGCAGCCAGTGGTGTGGTGATGGTCCTGCATGTTCCTTATTGTTTGTAATATAATCTCCTTTGTGCGTGTGAGGTAATAGTCACATTCATGCTCTTATATGCTGGAAAGGACACTTTAACACAACAGATTAATGCAGAACAGTGAGGGGATTGAAGTCAATGTTTCCTTCAGCTTCCACGACCACTAATGCCCTGTACAATATAATGAAATTCTACATGAGCACCTATACAGTTATAGACAGAAGAAATGTTGTGCCATGGCCTTTAGACACAGAGGAGATGTCCCATTTGTGGTATATACTAGTATATAGCGCAAGAAGCTGTACAATGAATGGACATGATTTCCTAGTGATGGCATTGGCTGCAGTATCGTTATTATTGACTGCAGGGCGCTTGTCTGTAGACACGTGTGCTCTCATTAAAAATCACATTTCCATGTAGGATGGTTTGTAGCAGCATCGGGCAATTCAACACCAGGAACTATTCCGCAGGTGTGAGATTTAGTGGTTCTATAGAGTTATAATGCTCTCCCAGGCCATAAGCATGTCGCATATATCTGGAAGAAGGAAGAAAAAGAACTTTACATTTACACATCTGCATTTATGGTTTTCAATCCTATTGCAATTAATATGACCAAGCACATAGATGCAAGAAAGATCTGCTGCACACAGTGATACTTGGAAGGTATTGGCACTTAAGCAATTTATGTTGACATAACAGGCTTGGTCACATGGTACTATAGAGGACACTCACTGTGGGCCAGGTCCACAGTTAATACTGTGAGCCCACTTATGTATGCTTAATGTTACATTAGATTTACTAACATAGGGCTGGATCCAGACTGAAGTAAGTGCTTGAACTTAGTTACTCCTGGGCTAAACCATGTTGATTGCAGGGGGAGGCAAGTTAATTGTATTCTTTGCATGCAGGGATATATCTTTGAATTGCTTACTGCACACAGATACTGACCAGCTTTACTATCACACTGTTATTTAGACTTGGGATAGGAAACATCACATCTCAACACTAATACTGCTTGCAACAGATGAAATATGACTCCCCCTGCAACCAACATGGTTTAGCCCAGGAGTAACTAACTTCAAGCACTTACTTAAGTCTGGATCCAGCCCATAACTTTTAAGTGGAAAGGGGCTGTGATTCCCCTCCGCCGGCAAAGGTGGGTTGGGGGGAAAGCAATAAAATATAACAGTGTGGGAAGCATTTCCCACTTATGAGCGGATCAGCCATCAGACAGACCACTGATCCGCAACCTGTGACCTGGCTGCATTATGGCAGTCACACTCTATACAAACAAGAGAGGGGAGTGACAAGGGGAGTTCACCGTGAGGAATTAAACACCTCCACACATACGGATAAAGTTTCCTTAATATTATCTATAAAAATACCATATTCATTTTTGGTAGTAGAGCAATACGATAGAGTAACTTGCAGTATCCACATAAACATATTGTAACAAAATGATAGTGGAAATATCATTTTTTGGAGACACTCATTCACGTTTTAAGTCAGTCATACAGGTAAAGTCTGCAAGCAGCCTTTACCACAAATGATAGAACCGTTAAAAAGCTTCATGTCAGACTTAGGCCCGTGTCCAGACTAACTACTGCAAGGATCTCGGATCTTATTGCGCACGGAGCAGAGTTCTGTATGTCGGGGCGCTGCATTCCACACGCCTAAATCCCACAGTGGGGTTACACGTGTAGAATCGCTGCAAGGGGCGGCATTTAGGGGTTGGGAAAACTTGAGGTTGCTTCTATAGACACGTAAGCGCCCATAACTACACACAACAGCGGGGAGTGACAGGAGAGTTCACGTCTCTCTTGTGTGCGCAGTTCCAGACCTCTGCACGCACATATCAGCACTGTCTTCCAGTTTCAGCAATGTACTATGTCATACAGGGGAAAAATAGCCAGATACAAAAAAAACTAACTTTTCCATTCATTTGAACTCTGCTTTTAGGATTCCCAAATCCAGCTATAGACAGAAACAACAATGAAGAGAGAAAGATATATGTCTATAGGCAGGCAGGTCACACCTCACAATACTCATATAGGGCTGGATCCAGACTTAAGAAGGAGCTTGAAAATAAAAGAGGAAAGTTACTCCCGGGATAATGTTGATTGCAGGGGGAGTCAAGGTAATTGTATTCTTTGCATGCAGGGATATATCTTTGAATTGCTTACTGCACACAGATACTGACCAGCTTTACTATCACACTGTTATTTAGACTTGGGATAGGAAACATCACCTCTCTGCATGCAAAGAATGCTATTAACTTGACTCCCCCCAAAAACAACATGATATTGCCCAGGCGTAACTTTAAGTTCTTATTTTTAGAACTTTCTTAAGTGTGAATCAGGTCCTTAATTTCAAGCTCCTTCTTAAATCTGGATCCAGCCCTGTAATCTATAAAGCCATATTCACACTACCTGCAGGGATACAATGGTGCACAGGGATTAGCAATGAGGAGGATAGGAACGTGCACATGTCCTTTTATCCTTCCTGGTGGTGGATGATACATGGAGCCATAAAAGAAAGGGAAAAAACAAAACAAAGAGGCTTTCACTAATATGACGAGAAGGATACTTACATTACAGTTATTAGCTTGTTGGAATATTCCTCGCCAATGACAATAGGGGAGGAATCCGCCTGGATGACCTCTATCGGAGTCTGCAGGATGTGCGACAGAGCCCGAAGCTTTCAAAAAGAAACACAAAGTCAGAACACTAAATTACACTAAATGGCCCCGATCCACAACCAAGCAGCAAAGGCTTCTTAGGAGCATAACTCTCCATTTTTGCACACTGCGCATGCGCAGTCATCATGACTATGCAATCTACATGGCACGTAGGCAAACTACATGCATGCTTTAAAAACTGCACAAAGCTTTAAGAGGAGGTGTGTCACGGCAGCCTCCATGGGATGGGAAATTAGGTAAAGTGGGTGGGGGGAGGGATGTAGATTAGACTGGGGACTCTGTGCGTATTTCCCTCCTTAAGTTTGTTAAGGTTGCCCGATGGCACTTGTAAATGCCATTAGGCACCTAAAAACGGTGTGGGGCGGGGGAGGAGACTAGAGATTGGCAGGGTCTTTGAAAAGACGCCAGCTGTTGTGAAACTACAATTCCCATCATACATTGACAGGTATCAGCTATGCCTATGCTATTAAAATAAGCTGAGAGTTGTAGTTTCTCAATACTTGGGGCCAGATTTACTAAGCTGCAGGTTTGGAAAAGTGGAGATGTTTCCCATAGCAACCAATCATATTCTAGCTGACGTTCTCTAGTATGTAATAGGAAAGTGAGAGCTAGAATACGATTGATAGGTTGATAGGAGCAACATCTCCATTTTTCCAAACCCGCAGCTTAGTAAATCTGTCCCCTGGAGTCCCCCTAGAAAATGACGGCATTACTGCTAGTTACACTTCTGTCATGTAACTTCTAGCGCATTGATAGAATGGATACTGGCTCCACCAACAAAATGATTGCCTCTACTATCACACAGTCAGGGAAATAGCGTATGTTAATGTAAGGGCACTTGGGAAATATTACACAAGTACAATATACAAGAACGAGACTTACCTCCAACTGCCCGCCCCAGGCTGGTGTGTCTACTATTTCAGCGCAGTACTTCTCAAATTCCTCTGTGTAAAACAATGGAATATTGTTGGAGCAAACTGTATACTATAGTAACTGTATAGTATAGTATAGTAACTGTATAGTATAGTAACTGTATAGTATAGTATAGTAACTGTATAGTATAGTAACTGTATAGTATAGTAACTGTATAGTATAGTAACTGTATAGTATAGTAACTGTATAGTATAGTAACTGTATAGTATAGTAACTGTATAGTATAGTAACTGTATAGTATAGTAACTGTATAGTATAGTAACTGTATAGTATAGTAACTGTATAGTATAGTAACTGTATAGTATAGTAACTGTATAGTATAGTAACTGTATAGTATAGTAACTGTATAGTATAGTAACTGTATAGTATAGTAACTGTATAGTATAGTAACTGTATAGTATAGTAACTGTATAGTATAGTAACTGTATAGTATAGTAACTGTATAGTATAGTAACTGTATAGTATAGTAACTGTATAGTATAGTAACTGTATAGTATAGTAACTGTATAGTATAGTAACTGTATAGTATAGTAACTGTATAGTATAGTAACTGTATAGTATAGTAACTGTATAGTATAGTAACTGTATAGTATAGTAACTGTATAGTATAGTAACTGTATAGTATAGTAACTGTATAGTATAGTAACTGTATAGTATAGTAACTGTATAGTATAGTAACTGTATAGTATAGTAACTGTATAGTATAGTAACTGTATAGTATAGTAACTGTGTATAGTAACTGTATAGTAACTGTATAGTATAGTAACTGTATAGTATAGTAACTGTATAGTATAGTAACTGTATAGTATAGTAACTGTATAGTATAGTAACTGTATAGTATAGTAACTGTATAGTATAGTAACTGTATAGTATAGTAACTGTATAGTATAGTAACTGTATAGTATAGTAACTGTATAGTATAGTAACTGTATAGTATAGTAACTGTATAGTATAGTAACTGTATAGTATAGTAACTGTATAGTATAGTAACTGTATAGTATAGTAACTGTATAGTATAGTAACTGTATAGTATAGTAACTGTATAGTATAGTAACTGTATAGTATAGTAACTGTATAGTATAGTAACTGTATAGTATAGTAACTGTATAGTATAGTAACTGTATAGTATAGTAACTGTATAGTATAGTAACTGTATAGTATAGTAACTGTATAGTATAGTAACTGTATAGTATAGTAACTGTATAGTATAGTAACTGTATAGTATAGTAACTGTATAGTATAGTAACTGTATAGTACTGTAAAGGTATAGTATAGTAACTGTATAGTATAGTAACTGTATAGTATAGTAACTGTATAGTATAGTAACTGTATAGTATAGTAACTGTATAGACCTGATTTTATAGGTATTGCTGAGCCAGACGGCACAGTCTATAGCGTAGTACACAAAGACGTATTTTTAGACATGTCATTAAAGGCAAGAAAATCTCTGCCGTTTTAGCGGTCTTTCTTGCCATTAATACCTTGTTCACACTGAGCAAAAAACCCGGGATATTGCCAGGGCAAGCCTTGATGACCCGGGTCGTGGCTCAGTGTGAACGGGTGCGCCTGCTGCTACCCGGGTCTACTGACCTGGGACATTTGGAGGGGGGTAGCCACCAGTGTGAACAATGTAACCCGGGTTTTTCAACACAGAAACTTCAGCATTGGTGTAATTTATTTACTATTGCCCTGGCAACAATTGTTGCCAGAGCAACAGTAAACAAATTACACAGTGTGATGACTCACATTACTGCCAGGGCAGACCCGGGTCCCAGAATTTCCCGGGTCTGCCCTGCAATGTAAACAGGGTCTGTGACCCTGGGATCTTCTGGTGACACGGCAATATCCTGGGTTCACAGACCCAGGAAATTGCCGGGTTGGCAGTATGAACACGGTATTATTAAGGGAAATTTTCTTAAAAACAAAATTCAGCACCTGGGTTATATTTTCCAGCCCCACCTGCCTGGTTAAGAAAGTTCTGTCCTTAACCAGTTTCAAACCCATACCAGTCTTCTGCCACTTAGTCCATGCTTAGACTCACATTCACCAGTCTCCAGTCCTGTATATAGTTCTCTGTAATATCATGAGCCACTCAAGAACTCATGTTATTACATTTTACACTGGGACACAACTTTAGAGTAAAAGAACCTGGAGATGACATTCACTGAACAGATTACTGGTACTTGACATAAACCCATAACATCCATATATACACTTACAGATGGATAACAAAAAGCAATAGCGCCCTCTGGTGTTAAAAAACATAACTAACGCAACCAGACTTGTAATATTGAAATGAAAGGGTTCATCTCCCTGATCACAGCTTTTTAAATAAATGCTTGAATACAAATAATGCATATGGATGATAAATTGAAGAATGTAAAAATTATCAAAAAAATGTGTTAAACATGGGTATGTACACACCAACAAATTATTACACTGTTTAAAGAGGTATGAAGCCTCATTTACAAATGGCGTTAACAAAACCTAGGGTTAATAGTAGTTATGCTCACTGCTGATCTCATGTAGTGCCTTACACTTCCCTCCTAATACTCTTCAGCCTGTGACATATCTGCCAATGTCCTTCTCCAAAAATCTCCCATGGTTACAGTCCCCGCAACAATGGCCTCCTTTCAGAAATAGAGACAGCCAAAAGTTACTTTATGGCTGTCTCTATTTTGAACAGGGGGCCTTTATAGAAATTTTTTTATGAATGGGTGAGTGTGCCGATCGGCATACTCACCCATTCATTATCGCAGAGGACCGGCACACCCGTCGCTGACAGCTTCGGAGAGGTTATTAACCTCTCCAGGGACTTTTAGTGTTACGATGGGGGGGGGGGTGTTAGGGTCAGGCTGTGGGAAAGGAAGTCTTAGAATTAGGGCCATAAAAGGGGAGGGTTAGGATCAGGCTGCTGGGAGGGGGGTCTTAGGGTTAGGCTATACAGAAGGGAGGGTTAGGGTCAGAATTAGGGGAAGGGTTGGGGTAGTTTTTAGCCTTACTTTTCGGGGTACCGCGTTTGGTGCTGCGGGTATCGATTGCTATGCCTATCGAAATAGGGCCGTTCATAGCAGAGACCCACACCCGTTACAGTATGGAGAGGGAGCTCACGCAAACAGCTTGCAGCGAATCAAGGAGGAGAAGGAGAGTCATGTAGGACAACTATCATTGATCTGTACACAAAATGCTATTTTTGGTTTTGGTGCAGCGTTTTGCCTACTAACAGGATAAACGCTTTACTTCTTAATGAAACCTCACCCTCGGTGTACATGTCTCCCGTGTTAGCATTAGTCAGGAACGGCAGGAAGTCATCCGCGTGACTGCGCATATAGTCTGCTGTTTGGTGTCTGAGAGCTGTGACAGTCAGGGGATGGTTGCGCTCTTTCAGCTGCTGCTCGATGGCTTTGTACATACAGTGACCATCCGATGGGATCTGTTTAATCTGTAGCTGTCTCTCTGATAATATTTGGGCAAGTTTCTGACTTTCCAGGTGCCGGGCCCCAGACAGGTTCTGTACTTCAGCCTCCGCTATGCGCTCGTCTCTTTCTTTTTCCAAGATGGCCTTCTTCTCCTGCAAGAGCAGAGGTACAAAGATTACAAATACGACATCAACAGAACTTCAGATTGGAGCCCAACTTGACTTCACTCTACAAAAGGATATATCACAATGGATACACTCAATAAATGCTTGAATTCCTGGTTACTGGCATAAGCTTTCAGCGAGATATTCCTGTAGCCACCAAATCTTCAAGCGCTCCCTTGAAACTCACCTCCTCGGACAAGCTCTTCAACCTCCCTCTTAATATTCTTTTACCCTATTAAAAACCACTGTACTTTCCCCTTTATATGGTTTAAATAAACATATAAACTTTCCACGACACAATTAGAAGCCAGGTAGCAAGAAGAAAGTGCTTGGTGTGCTGTATTATTCAATCTGCAACACTTACCCTCATGTATTAAACCATACTGCCCTGTAGATTAATGTAAACGTTATCAGGACCTGATACATACTGAAAATTTTGGGGAAAGATTGAGGCCTTGAGCTCAGTGTGGGGAGTGGCTATAATAGGAATCCACTATCGGTTCTTTGTTAAGTGGGCATCATGCCAGTGAGATTTTAATAAATGTCAAATTTTGACTATTGAAAATATATATAATTAAATATATAAAATGAAGGGCATTAATTAGTACACAAAAGCTACATCTCCTTTTCTGTAGACTACAGATCGCACAAAGTATATAATGGTCATAATCGTTTATCAGTAAAGCATCCGTACAGAATCCCTTTAATCACTTATAACCCAATTAAAAACCATCCATCTTAAATTTAAGGCAAATGAATAAGAAAGGTTTTGTGCCGTTAGCGATCACGGGAAAAACATTATAAACTCCTCACAGAGAGTGTCCTGGGATCAAACCAGATGGCCACTATCCCGGAACAAAGGATTGCTAACCCAACCTAAGAATGAAAGGCAGCACAGGAAATATACATCTGGTATGAGAGCAGAACACATTATAGAAGTTAAAAACCTTTCCACATTACTTGAAAAATCGCGCAAAACCCCTTGATTTGCTCACCCGCCTCTTCTGTGCCTTGGATATACGCGATTGCTGAACAGGAGCCTCATTTTCAAGATCTAAACTGGTGACACCATTAGCAATATCATTAATCTGCAAATAGAAAGAAAAAGACACCTTTAAAATGACCCCTCTAAACCATTATTCAGAATTTCACAGTGAGAAAGTGACGGCAGATAAGAGCTACAGGGCCCAACCAGTCTGCCCATTTATTTATTTAAAACTAGACTTACCCTAGACCCTATTTTACAATCCATTAAGTGTAATATTTAGGATATTCTTACATCTATCCCAAGAATGTTTAAACTGTTCCACCGTGTTAGCTTCAACCACCTCAGATGGGAGAATATTCCACTTATCTACCACCCTTTCAGTGAAGTCATTTTTAAACCTACCACCCTCTAGTTTATGTGCATAAAGTACACAATACAGAGGAAGTAGCATGGAAGCTCACTATGCCATCCGTGCATAGTCAGCTCCATAAATATAAAAGTTCAAATATCCTATCTATGTCACTACATTTTACATGTGTTCTTTAAACCTAAAATAGACCTTATACACATAAAACAGGCAAAGGCAGACTCCTTTTATTGCTCGGTAGGCCAGCCTGGGGGCACACTGCCGTTTATATATAAAAATAAAAAATATTAATAAGAAAAAAAATGTTGCAAAATAGAAAAAAAAACAATGGTTTTCACTGCCGACCACTGACTAAAGCAGGTGCAGTGGTCAAATCAATCATGAATTCTGAACATCTATCGGGTCAGTGTGTTTTTAGACCGTTGTGCCCATTCACTGGGTGTGGATCCCCTGAAAGAACGGCCCTATCTTCGAGACATAAGCAATCAAAATCCCAAAGAGGCATAGCAATCAATCCACAGATCACTGAATACAGGTAAGCCTGAAAACTACCCCAACCCTTCCCCTAATTCTAACCCTAACACTCCATTCCCTGCAGCCTGACCCTAACCCTCCATCTCCTGCAGTCTGACCCTAACCCTGGAGAGGTAACTTACCTTTCTGGTGGTGCGGGTCCTGCAGTAGCGGCGTTTCCGAAAAGGAACGGGTAAGTATGCCGATCAGCATACTCACCCATTCTGAAAAACTATTTCTAAAATGGAGGGGGTATTTGAAAAGGAACATTTGGATGGCCCTATTTCGGAAATCCCTCATTCTATGCGGGGACTGCAACCGCCATTCACTTACCGGTTAACTTCTTCTGACTTCCGTCTCTTCTCCACGCTGGCTGTATATCTCTGTAAGTATGACACTGACGTGACCTTGGATAAAGCACTTCAGTGTTGTGCTGCTGGGAGCTTCATCCCAGTGAATGTTGGCAGCCAATGAACATAGACATAGCCTGGTTCACCGTGCAAAGTATTAACTCTGGTGCGGCCATGCAAGGCACCAACCAAGTTCAGGCGATCCAAACATCTCAAACGGGTTCAGAGACTGTCATTCGCTGAGCTATCTGTCTCTGACTCATTCCAGGTATCAGGTCCATATTTCTGGTCGCTTTTGCAACCTGGAATTTATAAAACCCTAATCTAAAAGCTAATCAGCTTGATTATCTGATACTCAGACCCTCCAACATGACCCCCTCCATTCGGTACATAATACTCTGCTTCTGCTCTTCCTTCTTAAAATGATTGCAGTCACCTGTGTTATACTAGTTATTTGAATAGAAAGGTGTGTAACACAGGTGACTGCAATCAGAGATTAGGAAGGAAGAGCAGGAGCAGAGTATTATGTACCGCATGGAGGGGGTCATGTTGGAGGGTATGTATACTATGTAGCAATCCTAACACCATGAGAGGAGATACGCGATATCACTAGGAAGGGTGGGGTGCTTTTAAAATATGAAAATTCCCTCATTTAAACAAATCTCAATTTTCCATGTGCTTTAGTGAACTTAGCCCTTGATAATTAACACTGTCAGACTGAGTACCTTTGTTTCCACAGATTGCTTAGATGACAATGCTGCCATCTCCTGTCTGTGTCTCTCATCCAGCTCAGACTCCATCTTAGCAATGTCTTCTGAAAGCTGTTTCCTCCTCTTCTTGTCATTTTTAGGCACAGAAGTTTTCATGGTCTGGATCTTGGCTAAAAAGGTGAACAGGAGGAAGTAATGTAACATTGGATTACCCATGAAAAGACCCAAATACACCTAGTGAATACACATAACACTCGTTTGCAGTTTGATGAATTAAGCCATGATGGTCCTGTAATAAGGTGAATTATTACATATTGCATATATCAGTAATGGAAATGGGATGTTGTCCGGTTTTATGGCATTCTGAACTTTCATTCCAACAACTATCACAGGTATACACATTATACTAGACATAGCCAACCTGTTTCAGCTACTGTGAAACCAGTCCTAGCATGCATTGCCCATTATGAGAGATTCTGTAAGAGCATGCCGGGACTAGGTTTCATCATATCTGAAGAAGTACAGGGTGGCCAGGCCTGCAATGAATGTACTTACCATTTAGATAATGTATAGCAATAAATTACCATACATAAAATGTTTATACGATTATAAGGAGAAGGGAGGGGGGAGTAAATCTACCATTTAGATACATAGGATAGCCACTTTTGTCTCTACCACCCACGAGTGACCACAACTGGCTTCTCCCAAAGCAGAGCATCCACAATGGGTCTCAATAAAAGCAAAACAAACCCCTTGATGATACTATCATTCACATAATTTCCAAAGCACTTAAAGGTATTAAGTCTATACATAAGAATGGTCCAGGTCTGCATCCATTACATACAATCGCTGATATTGCACAGTGCAGATGGTTAGTAGAAAGGAAGAAACTTTATTTATGGATGACAGCAAATAATATATAGAAAAATAAAATATTAGATGATAAATCTATGGCTTATTATATTTTATATTGCACTGTGTTGATTGATAGATAGATATATGATAGATATTATAGGCCTACACTAGCACCATAATAAACGTCTGTAGCAAACACATAAGGAGAGTTCACCCTGCAGTTCCTTCTTCTCCTTGCGATGCTGCACCTGCAGCACTGAATCCTGTGAGTCTCCGCTCTCCTCCTCCATGCTGCCCAGCTAGCACCGAGACTGTCACCTTCCACGCATCACCATGCTGACGTTTCCAATTACCGTGACGTCACTACTTTCGTGGTATGTCGTCACGCCACCCCAGCCAACCAGACCGCAGGTCTAGACAGCTCCTAATTCTGAAGGGTTAACATTTCTGGCTCCTGATTGGCTCACCCTTCAACCTTGTCCTGGTGTCGCTATTGGGTCTGCGCAAACGTCATAAAGAAGCGCCCGTACTACTGATGGATGTCGGCCATTTTTGCTAAGGGAAAAGTTGGCTTCTAATTTATTATATTAAAAGTATTTTGTTCCTTACATAACGCTGTTAACGATCCTATAGTAAAAGTTATTTACTTACAAAAACTATTTGGCAACTAGTTAGTAGCACATGGTATAAATATAAGGACATAATAAAAATATATAGTATATATAGTATAAATATATAGTATAAAGGTAATGATGGCAATAGCCACCATTCACTAGAAAGGTGCATATTTATTAAAACAACCAGAGAGTAAGAGTTATCTGTGATAGCTTAAAGAAAAATGTTTGGACACCTCTCAAACATGACATGACTCCTTATGCTCTAAGCAAAATATTTTTTAACACCATAATTCCCAACTAGTTTGCTAATACAATCTGCTCTGCTAAATTAAATAGTTTATGTTAATTAAAATATCCTTTAATTTATTAATATAGCACAAACAACTGCTATAATACAAACCATGGTTGCCAACTTTTGCAAAGGAATATCAGGGAGATTGTAATAGCACTATCAAGGCGCTGCACCAAAGGGGTTTGTCCTGTACTACCAAAGGGGTGTGTCTTGTACTAAAGAGGTGTGTCCTGTGCCAGTCTTTGATTACATCTTTGCTTCCATAAAAATGGCTGCCTCCATAGGCCTCAATTCAGGGAAATAGAACACAATATCTACATTCTGTCATCATACAGCAATGACTTCTAGAGTTGAATCAGCATCAGGGAGATTGTCAAACACTTCAGGGAGTCAGGGAGATCACCCACATTTCAGAGAGTCTCCCTGATATTCAGGGAGAGTTGGCAACTATGATACAAACATTACAAACAACTGCTTTAATGGGAATCTCAGATATAAAGCATTTTGTAACAGGTGTAAAAAAATGTTGCTTCCATGCTGTTTCCGTGCCCATGCAGAATATTTTAACTAATGCCAGTGCCTGCAGCCCCACAATGCACCAGGACTTTATGTATGCCTAAATTTTACATGACATGATATTACACTTTAAATGTATTTGTTATAATGAAAAGTGCATTAAAGAATAAAATATGAATTTTAAATTTTATACATGAAAGAATTTACACCCATTCAATTAATTGTTGGATTTGTGAGAATAAAGCTCTTAATTTTAGTCCTGTGTAAGTCCTTTTGTGTAGGTGGCAGTAGAAGAGTTCAGGGCAGCCCCACTCTTTGGGCCTGATCCAGAGCTACGGCCTCCATCGCTAGTACGGCGGCCGTAGCTGTAATGCGCATGCGCCGGGCAGATGTTGCCCGGCGTTACTATGGAAACGCCCGATCTATGATCGGGTGTCCATAGTAGTGCCGTAGGGACGCTGG
This sequence comes from Limnodynastes dumerilii, assembly GCA_011038615.1. Classification (NCBI taxonomy): domain Eukaryota; kingdom Metazoa; phylum Chordata; class Amphibia; order Anura; family Limnodynastidae; genus Limnodynastes; species Limnodynastes dumerilii. The sequence continues at coordinate 115,395 of WWET01002937.1, read as the reverse complement.
AGGGGACGTCCTCCAGCGTCTCTACGCTCACGTTACTACTGGTGGGCGGGGGGATGTAAGTAAATGAGGCTAGGGGGGGCGTGCTAAGAGGCCATACACTCCTGTGTGAGTATATGGCCCCTTCCTTACGCCA
>WWET01002937.1:82047-98925 GCA_011038615.1 Limnodynastes dumerilii | reverse complement strand
GTGTGTGTGTGAGTGTCTAATAATAAGAATAAGGGTGTAATACAGGGATTTATTCCAGTAATGTATTAGTGCATAGTGTATTCATGGAGTATATATGTAGAAGTGTGTGTGAGTGTCTAATAATAAGAATATGAGTGTAATAATACAGGGATTTATTCCAGTATTAGTGCATAGTGTATTCATGGAGTATATATCTAGAAGTGTGTGTGTGAGTGTCTAATAATAAGAATAAGGGTGTAATACAGGGATTTTTTCCAGTATTAGTGCATAGTGTATTCATGGAGTATATATGTAGAAGTGTGTGTGTGAGTGTCTAATAATAAGCATAAGGGTGTAATACAGCGATTTATTCCAGTAATGTATTAGTGCATAGTGTAGGGGGCACACAGTGACAAGCAGATAGATGGATTGGATCATTGAATAATGAATGTCGAAGTTTGTGTGTCTGAGTGAGGGTGAAGGTGGGAGGATGTGTCATTGCCGGCGTCTCCTCCCCCTCTTCCCTCTGACATGATGCACATTGTGGGAAGCTTCCTTCCCTCCCCTCCGCTGCTGGAGCTGCTGCAGTCATGGCTGCTGATGGCATTGATGAACGCTCCCCTCTGATCTCTCCTAATTCTGGCAATGTCACCCCTACAGCTCCCCCGTACCTCCAGGAGAGCAGCCTGCGAGGTAAGCAGCAACCAGCCAGGCTCCATTTCTACCTGTGTCCTGCAATACAAACTCAGTGGAGGGGGATGTTTCGCTTTGCAGAGTGCATGCATCCTATAGCTGGGTATGAGACTGCAGAGGTTTGGGCTATTGCAGACCTTGTGCTTTGTTTGGGTTGTGATATAAGTGTGCACCATCACTTATTGTCCTTGCACCGAATCTTGCTTTTTGCTGTCCACAGTTACATACAAGACTGTGGACACATGCTATAATAAACCCCCCATATTCTGGAGGTCATGGTTACTCAGTGTGTATTGTGTTTTATTTGTCTCTGGTTGCACGTGTCTATCACCAGTTACCAGCACTAGTGCATGTCCCAGTGATGAGTAAATCTGCCTATGATTAATCGCTGTAACAGGATTTACAAAGCTTTGCCTAAGTAGTCAAACTGGCATATAATGATTAGCTGAAATATAGTAATTAGTTACATGACGTGTTTATTATTTTTCACCCAAGTTATAGTTAATCTGTTTTTGTGAGAGGGTCTTCTAGATAGTCCAGTATTAAAACTGCTGCTATATTCCTTCTTTAATTGATCAAATCACTGGTGTTTTTTTCTTTCTATTGACACATCTTTACCTCTTAATTTCACACATGTATCCTCTCTCTCTTGTTTAGCCAGCTAAATGAAATAATGCACATGTACATGAGTGGATTCTAAATGTTCTTTACCAATGCAAAAGAAAACAAAAAGATGCTTAAATCTTAAGTGCCATCTAATAGTTATAATAATTTATAGGTAGGGGGCTTTCATTCCTTATACTACACAAGCTTGTAGTGGTGACATTGAAACATACGACTAGATATACTAAACTGGGAAAGGAAAAGTGAAGATGTTGCCAATAGCAACCAATCAGATTCTAGTTGACATTCTCTAGTATGCAGTAGGAAAATAAAAGCTAGAATCTGATTGGTTGCTATGGGCAACATCTCTACTTTTACTTTTTCACAGTTTAGTAAATCTGGCCCTTAATGTGTGTACAGTTATTATTTACATTTCATATACTATTAGAATCTGGGCCCACTCTATGCAAAGCAGTAACTTTAATGCTTAGGCACAATAAAGAATACTAATGCGCTCTAGCTCTTCTGTAGCTTAATTAACCTGTTTATTAAATGGCTAGCACTGTCTTTAAACTACACTCTGAGCTTTCACCCTTTTGGTGCTCACCAGTCCTGGCTCTTCTATTGGGTAAACCTAATTAGTAGGTGGTGGTGCCTAAAACTCTTGGGATGAGTGACATTGGGACGTTAAATACACATGTGGCATCTCCACATGGATAGCAGCCAACTGGAATAAAGGGGAACAGTAAGCTGCTGCTTATATGTCAATATCCTTCAGAGCATAATATATTGCCCCTACCTGCTAAGGTAAGAAGCAGCAGGTTTGGCTGCAACATTCAAGGTTGGCTGCTAGATCAGTGTGTGGAGGGCAGACATGTCTAAGTAATTATTGTAGGGTCCCAGCAAGAACAAATGCACTGGAAAATGATTGAACAAGGCTTTCAGTGGTTTAGACTGTAATTGCACAGTGACTGTTCTACTTAGATTCTGTGAAGAGTTCAATTATCTCTTTGCTGGCGTGACCTTCTGTAACACATCACATTCAGCACTTCTGGAAGAGAGATTAAAGAAGATCTAAGGTCTCTTTTACATGACACCTGCTTAAATGCTTCTACCCAGTGTCCAGATATTTGAAGCACTGATTGAGACCCAAGAAGTTAAGTTATGGACACACCTTTGGGGGAAGTAAAGTATTATAAATGAATTGATAAACTTTTACACTTATTTAAAAGTGGACCTTGCTGTACTGTTTTGGTATTTTTTTGTGTGTGGCTTGAACCATATTCAATAGTTCTATAGTCTTAAGTGTGTTTAATGGGTATTTTCATTTTACAGATGTATGTTTTGTGTGCTTCCCATAAATATAGTTATAAAATAGTTGTAGAATCTACTAATAGTATATAACAGATATAGTATGAAAATCCTTACCTATGTATTTATATACTATCTGTCAATGAATATTACTTGACCAACCTCTTAATTACAATAAATGGACAATGTATTACGGGTTATTGGTTTGTTTTTGTACATAGTGCATTTTGAATTATGTACTAAGCAAAAATAAATAAATAAAAGGGGGTAGTGGCCACATTAAACTCTTCATTACCTTGGCGTAGATCAGGAATAAGTTACCTTTGGCACTCCAGAGGCTAGATTTACTAAAATGTGGGTTTGGAAAGTGGAGATGTTACCCTTAGCAACCAGTCAGATTCTAGGTCTCACTTTCCTATTACATACTAGAGAATGTCAGCTAGAGCCTGATTGGTTGCTATGGGCAACATCTCCACTTCTCCAAACTCGCAGTTTAGTAAATCTAAACTTGTAGTTTCACAACACCTGGCGTTCCAAAGGATGCCTATTCCTGGTATAGACAGAATAATGCAATTAATCCTCCCCAGCCCCTTCCTTCCCTTGTGAGGTGCAGGAGGAGTTGCTTTGGTTGCAGGAACTGTTCACAAGACTTTCAGTTTCATGTCAAATGTAAAAAAAAATCTATTTCAATATTAGTTTCACAATACTATTAAAAAAAAAAATGAGCCTGTAGAACTGTCGTCATGGTTGTGATTTTGTGGTGATAGATTGTGTTGAGTGTGAAGTTGTGTGCTGCATCTTTGGACACACAGCAGTTTTTCATGTATGTGTAGTACCTGAATATTCCTCAGCAGACATGCACTCAACCCTGAATCAGCTCCACCTTAGCCATGAATGCACAATTTACTCCCCATCACCTTGTACACAGACATTGTATAGCTCTGAGGATGCTTGTTATTTTCTACAAATAACACTGAGCCACCATAGGGGCAGCACAGCGGCTCAGGGAGTAGCACTTGTGTCTCACTATGCTGAGGTCATGAGTGTGATTCCCGGACTAGGCCTTATCTGTGTGGAGTTTGTATGTTCTCCCTGTGTCTGTGTGGGTTTCCTCCCACGTGCCAAAACATACTAGTAGGTTAATTAACTGATGTGAAAGTCTAATGTTCTCTGTAAAGTGCTGCAGACCATTTGTGGCGCTATATAAATAAGCAAAAATAATTAAATAATAACAATGGTTTGATGAAACATGGAGAGGTTTTCTCTTAAGTCCATTAACTATGAATAATAAATCAATTTTTTTTATTAATCCTGAATATGACATATTATGGACCGTTTGAAATAAATGTGGGTGGCTACATATGTGGATGAATAAAAGGGACTTTTGTTAGTACTTATTATTATCAAGTACTGCATTTAACATTCGGGGTAACTGGGTCTATGAACAGACTGAAACCTGGTTGCTATTGCCTACATTTCCAGTGAAAAAAAAAAATATCTATCTATATTATAATAATGTGGAGATTCAGAGGCTATACCTATTACTGTATCTCCTCTTATTAGACTGTTATTTAACAAGCCCTTAATTTATATACCTTTCAGCTACATCACTGCTCAGTGAGTCAGATAATAGTCGGGTATATTCCTTTTTGGGGATTTCAGCTGACTTAAATATTCTTGACTTTATTTATTTATTTTTTTAATTTTGACTGTCAAAAATGTCAGAGCAGTTTGCTGTAGCTAGCAATGGGTATACATGGGAGCAGCTGCTACAGTATCTGGAAGTAGTGAACCCTTTTGTCATGTGTGAATGAAAAGTATCTTTTGTATCTACCACAAATACTTTGAGATATGATATGGTGCGATGCTCACCTTTGCTCTGTGGGTTAGTGCGCAAGGAACAAATCCCCCGTGCACTGGCCTGAGGTTAATGCTGGTCAGCGGTACCCTGCCCCCTATGTGATGTCACTGATGACATCACTTAGGGGGTGGGGCCCACGGATGTGTTGTGCGCCCCACTATTTCTGATGGCGGTCCCATCGTATGGCAGCAGAATGAAAACTACTAGTGATTGCCGTCAGTCTGCGTTTGAGAAAACGGTGGTGGTGCAACTCCTGGAGTTGCGAAAAGTCATCCGCCGAAAGGTAAGTGTTTATACCAACCCTGCCGTTAACCCTTTCCTAACCCTCCATTTCCTGCAGTCTAATCCTAAACTTCCCTTCTTCAGCCCTAACCATAACATGTCCTGCAGCCTAACCATAACCCTTCATACCTCACAGCCTAACCCTAACCTGCTTAACTTCCCTCTAAACTCTAACCCTAATCTCGGCATGGTCACAGCCTAATTTATTACCCACTGCAACTGCCAAAGCCTGTAGCTATGGGGAACAGGGAAGTAGGTTCCCGTTTCCAATAGCAATTTTCTATTTCTAGATGGTTTTGAACAACGATATAGCCACCATTCAGCTGGTGACTGTATCACTGTCTACATAGGGCTGCCCAGACCAGCACTGCATTGGGATACTACTGCTTGGCCATTTTAGCTGCACTTTATATTGACAATTGCTCTGCTGGCTTTCAGCTTTTTGTTATTGAATTTTCTGCAGTACTTGTCTAACAGCAGTGAATTCGCTCTGCATGGCAGGTAATTGTGAAAAAAATGTAATTCTATTTTCCGTCTGGGTGTTAAAATTGGGTGTAAGTGATGACATAATCGCAGAAAATGGTTCTTACTCCCTTGATTTCAGTGGGAACACATTGGGGCTGATCCAGAGTTAGAAGCAACTGCTCCAAAAGGTATAAAATCGGAAACCTAGACAAATTACATATTACAATGTGAGGGGTGCAAATCGGTTTCATTTTATTGGCTGCAGGGAAAAGACTGGCTGATTTTTATTTTTTTTTAATATTAATTTTTCTTATATGATCACACAAAATTATTTAACAGCTTTAATATTAAACTCTAATATAGAGTTCAGCTGTAAAACATCATCTGCCAATAAATTTTATGAGCAGATTTAAAATGAGCTTCCCTCTGCAATACAACATGGTTTTTCCAAGGTGCTGATTGGGCTGTTAATCCGATTTGTGGATCAGCCTGATTTACAAGAAAGTTATTTTACTGACGTACAACCACCAACTTTGATAAAGGGAACACGCTGAATGTTGTTACAACTCCTGATTTAACTATTCAACCAGTTCCTGGACCTTCCCCCCCAGTATTCCACTTTGGTATCTATGAACCTGATTAAGACTTAAGAAGGAGCTTAAAAATACGAGAGGAAAGTTACTCCTGAGCTAAACCATGTTGATTTCAGGGGGAGTCAAGGTAATTGTATTCTTTGCATGCAGAGATATATCTTTGAATTGCTTACTGCACACAGATACTGACCAGCTTTACTATCACACTGTTATTTAGACTTGGGATAGGAAACATGACCTCTCAACTCTAATACTATTTGCAACAGATGAAATATGACTCCCCTGCAATCAACATGGTTTAGCCCAGGAGTAACTTTCCTCTTATTTTCAAGCTCCTTCTTAAGTCTGAATCAGACCCTATGCCTTCAACCACCACAATGTCTTTTATTCCTTGGCTCCTATTTTCATTGTCTTTGGTGGTTATTTTGTGCAACCCAGGACTTTATAACTCTTCTTCGTTCAGGCTATTGATATGTTGGTGATTACATTTACTGTGGCTGCTGCTTGTCGGATTCCTGTCACTTGCTATGTACACTGCTTTACCTGTAGTATTTACTCGCCTTTGTACACAAACAAAACATTTGTACTGTAATAACTGATAAACAAAATGATATTTTTGTGTTACGGTGGGTGCTGTGGAAAATGTGCCTGCAGCAGGGCTTGACAAACTGTGGTCACCAAGGTGCCATGGTGACAAGAGTAACCACAGAGGTATAGCCCTCTGCTGGGGAGGTCCATGCAGTTTGATGCAGACAGTCATCAGCATCACCCTGCTGGTAGATTCTCTCGCAGTTTCAGCGGTCAGGAAGGAAAGGAGCCATGGTGTGGATAAACCTCTGGCCACACCTACTGCTTCCTCTTCTTTGAGCCCGGCAGCCCAAGCTACGGAGGTGAGGAGAGAGGGAGTGGACTTTAATTGGTGAGTGTTGTAGGGTTTAAAGGGTGGGACGGGGATGGCTGACCTATTAGGGAATATGTATGTAAATGTGTGTGAATATGCATGTGTTTATAAGACTATGAAAAAGTCTTGAGCAGAAGACGAAACACGTCAGAAAATCTCACACTACTGAAATAAGAGTTTGCCAACATCCATCTACATTGTTGTGATTACTAATTACTACTACGGCTTAAAACCAGGGTTGCAGACTTTTGAAATCCTGCCCCCGGGAGTACCCGGAGGGAAGAGCTAGAGGCGGCGGCGGGACTTGATGTGTTTTATGTAACTCGCATGATTAAGCCCCAAACCTTTCCGGTACTATCTTTATAGATAGTGTTCCAGTGGTGGGCAGGGTTTGATGATGATATTTTTGTAATTAAGCACTGCCCACTCCTGGAACACTATGACTCACGTTCCGCCCATCCCAAGTTACACTAGGGATTACTATTATGAGAGGTTCCCCTGCCTCTCGTGCCGGAGATTTGTTGGCTCTCCCGGGATACTGAGAGAACTGCCCGAATTTTAGAAGTCTCCCGGATATTTCAGGAGAGTTGGGATTTATTGTCTCATGAGTCTGCGTGTTTTAACATTTTAAAATATCTTTAGTTTTAAAATAAAATGTTATATATAAATATATATATTTTTTATAGTGGTGAAAGAGTTCTTTACTATATTAGCGCTGTGTTTTCTCTTTTTTGCTTTTTACTTTATAAGAGGGCAGACAAAACCCTCTTCGCACAGCTGCTGCACATAAGCGCCTAGGACCTTTTGCACTTGCAGGCACTACGTTTCAGTTTTAATGTGTTAATAAGTAGTTACAAATATATTTGATGATTGCACAATGGTGTGGCGCACACACACACACACACACACACACACACACACACACACACACACACACACACACACACACACACACGTCCATATAAAATTGTTTGCCAAAAGTCTGGCTCCTGAATTCTGAAAAAAATTTCAGGCCCAGGCCTACAGTGTAAAACTACAGAAATAATGGTGATGTTGGGCAACAAATAACAAATGGTTCCAAAAGTAATGTGATAGTAAATCCTGAAAAGGTTCCTTAGTTGATGGTGAGTTGCTGAATAGTTCTTAGTATGATACTTTAAATGCCACAAGATTTTATTAGAGATCAAGTCTGTGGTATTAACCTAACTGTAATCCATAAGAAACCAAATCTTCAAGAAAGACAAATATAAAAATAACAAAAAAATACAGGAACAAAATTAAAAATGTAAAAAAAAAAGGTGGAGTAATGTCCAGAGCAGTCTGCAAGAAATCCTGGGAAAAGACCATCTGGAATGCAGATCGTACATTAGCAGTCTAAGAAACTCTGGCTTCCCCATCGACGCGTTTTAAACTATAGACTCTTTATCAAGGCTGTCTTTCAAGCCTATAGCTTGAAACGCATCATCAAGGAGAGCCAGAGGAGCTCATACAGCAGTAGTTGAATCGCTCAGATAGGCTGAAAGATCTGATTATTGAAACAGTGGGTAAGTGGTTTTTCCAATATTGTGTTGAGGTGTGTTTACACAATTTATGGGTGGTGAACGGGTTTAAAAAAAACCCATAATTATGCCACTTTCAATTGTATCTCCTTGCATCTGCCTGAACTTGGTGTAAGTGTGCACAGACATTACTGATGCTGGTCTGAGTGGGCGGATTTAAAAGATTATACATCTGCCAGCTGAATGGCGGCTGTATCATTGGGCCGGATCCAGAACTACGTCCGTCTTCCATAGACGGACGTAGTTCAATAAGCAGTAGCGCTATTGTACGTAATCTGCGTACCGTTTTGATACGTAGATTGCGTATATGTGCCCTTTTAGACTGCATATATGCAATCTACGTATTGAAACGATAAGCAGATTACGTACAATAGCTACTATGCATGCGCAGTAGCTACTGTTTATTGAACTACGTCCGTCTATGGAAGACTGATGTAGTTCTGGATCTGGCCCAGTGTTCCAAATAGGCTAAAATTCCAAATTTGCTATGGGGAACGGGAGCCTATTTCACAGCTCTCAATAACGAGAGAATGCGGCGGGTAAATTACGGTAAGGCTGCTGTGGATAAAAAGTTAGGGCTTAAGGGCAAAGTTAGGTTTAGGCTGCGGGGATTTAGGGTTAGACTTAGGCTGTGGGGCATGAAGGGTTAGGGCTAGGAAAGAGTTAAGGGTAGAATTAGGGTAAACACTTACCTTTCGATGAATGATTGTTCATGACACCAGGGTTTGTATCACCACCCCTTTCTAAAATGCAGATAGCCAGCAATTGCCAGGAGTCTGCATTCAGCTGTGTTACGATGTTCTTTCAAAATAAAGACCATCGTACGGGAAGACCACACTCGCTGGCAGCCATTACTAAAACTTGCGCATAAATCATCATTGCACATGTATTGCATACGTTTTCCCTGTGCTTACTTATACCAACAAAGTGTACACAAATCTATACCAGGCCATCAGCGTTGTTTATTATAGAAGCCCTTGAGTTTCTCCTGAGGCTGTGTTCCTGCTGGAGGCCAGAACACCACTGGGGACTGTGGATCAGGTAAGTATTACTAAAAACCACCATTGCAAACTAAAGCATTGTTTAATCCCAGAATGTCGTGATCCGTATGTAGTCCCGGCTCCTGTATCCCAGCGTCTGTTTCAGGAACATTGCGCTGTTCTCTGACCAGCAGATCTGACAAACTGCACATCTTTTCCCCATTACAGTCACATTTTTACTTCATTCTTCTTTCTCACATGTGATTAATAAAGTTGAAGCTTCTCTGACATTAACTGGCGCCCGCTGTGGGCCACTTCTCTGCTTGGCTGCATGTGTCAAGTTGAGCATGATATAGGGACAGGCAGAGTCACGCGTTCAGCATAGCAGAAATCTTTATTCCTTTCTTATAATATTACCCTCGCTATTGTCTGTTACAGGAGGTGGCTTGGCCTGATAATGGTCTTTCATTTTAACTAGTGTTGTATTTTATACCTGTGTTACATCTTTGCATGCTAGAGGAAAAAAAAAAGTGTTTTTGACCGAATGTCTAATACAGAGGAAAGTAATTTTAGTGCAGTGGGTTTGAATCTATATAAATGTATATCAAATCTGTATTTATATACATTTATTTTCCTGGATGGTGTGTTTACAATCTAACGATGCTTAAGTTGCGCAAAGAGCGGACAGTGCTGCTGCTCTTGGGTGTATTGGCAGAGGACTGAAACATTAGCTTGCGTTAGGATAATAAATGTATGTTTTCGAGAGAGAGCTGGAGGTTTGTATGTATATATTATGTGTAAGAGGAATAAAAAAAACCCTCAAACCTAAAGTGCCTATAGGGAAATCAAAGAAAACAATTAGATTTTAATTGCTTCTCAAACAAAACAATTACACAAGAAAAGAGAGTAAAACAGTGTATGAGTGAACCAATATCTTTTAAGCAATATAATTGAATAAGCAACACTGCTAGATAAATATTGATAATACATCTGACCAAAATCAAATAAAACATTATCTTTAGCATAAAATATAAAAATATTAGAATCGGTCGCGCTGTATCACTGTAGCCAGACCGATGGATAAAAAGAGGATCCTACACCCTCTAAAAAGAGTATATACTAAGAAAATGATATTATCCTACGATTAGGCGCTGTGTATCTATAGAATAAAAAATATAACTAGAGCAAATATAAAAAATACTATAGAAAATTCTGTAACAAAAGGGCCAGGTGTGGAATCTACTAACAGCCAACACTGTTTCTTTAAGAGATAAATAGGGATACTATGTCTTTAAGAAATAGCTGAAAATGTTGATAGTAGCTATCTCTCATTCAATCATTCCTCCATATTGTACATGGGTAAAAATCAGAGAAAAAAGAAACACCGTTAAATCTAAAATTTATTATACAGATGATGGCATTCAAAACCAGAAAAATGAACAAAACACAAAGATAAAATAAAACACAGATTGTAAAAAGACCCAGAAGGATCCTAAGGAAACCTTCTAGGGATTAAGGACACTCCTAGCAGAAGCAATTCATACCCGGCGTTAAGATGCAGATGAAAGAAATGCACAAGTCCCGTCACCGATGCAGAGGGACGTCAAAAGTCCGGGATCCGTCCAAGGTGGTAAGAACAGCAAGCGGTCGGGATATAGCGATGGTCCAAAGGCAGAAGAACACGCTGTGGGGTCCATGAGTTACCGTCATCTGCTTTTTAACGCCGGGTATGAATTGCTTCTGCTGGGGGTGTCAGTAACGTAGCGTAATTGTGAACATATGGGCCATTCACGTATGTTTTACGTAAACACTTACGTGTGGGCGTGCCAATTTTACGTTACACCAAAATACGTCTGAAATACGTGAAGTAGGCGGGGGAAATCACTCCATGGGGAGGACTACTGTCAGTGTCTCCTTAACCTTAAGTGTCATGTGCCCATAATGGATTCAGCCAATTACAATTCAGGCTGTCCCACAAAACTGGGATTATGGTGAATATGATTTAGTAAATGGCACCAGTGTATCAGTGTATCAGCTCTCCAGTGATTAACACTGTGTTCCGTATGTATTTTGTTTGTTGCTGTTGCCTGTTCTTAGTGTAAAAAATGTTTCAGACACAGCTTCCCGTAGTAGCAGCTGCTTTTCGTGATTAAACTGAGCCTCTGTCTGTTCTGCATGGAAATAGACAGCTGGGTTATAGAATCTCTGAACCTGTTGCCTGACATTACACACAGGGATCTGTACATTGTCCCAGCATGTCTATGTAACTCTCTCTGCGTTGAAGCACAATTCCGAGTTGTGCGTGTTTTGTGGTTAAAAGCAGGTGAACTCTGAGCTTTAAGGCAAAGTTCAACATATTTTTCCAGGAATTGGACACAACAAAAACTTAGGCGACGGTGTAAAAAAAGAGTCATATATGCACAGAAACACACCCACTTACATACACAGAAACAAAAAGTTTTCTAGTCACCATGGTGACCTGACGTCTGGTATTTATTGAGCCTTGATTTAAGGAAAACTGCCATCATTAGCACTTCCATCAGGGGTCGGCCCATTCACATCCTAAAACATACAACCGTTGCGTTTGTGTATTTGTCATCAGAGGCAGAACTACCATTTGTGCAACAGCAGACCCTCAAACATGGACCATTCCATTATGTACACAATGCTCTACTCCTGAGCTTTCATCTGTCAGTTACTATTGTTGAAAAGTATGTTTTTCAAACATCAGTGTAGTTCATTTAAACCAGGTGAGTGACAGTTGGAAGCTTAGGAGCGGGGTATGGTGTACCTAATGGAAGGCGTCATGTTGGAGGGTATGCAACAGGTGCAATGGCACTGGGGCCTATACTGATACAAGGGCCCACAGCTGTCATCACTGCACCGCTCAAGCTTCCCACGGGGTTAATTGTGATATCATCGGGGCCAAAGCATATTTTTTTGCACCTGGCAACTGGCGGGCGTAAATTGTGTAAACACGCCCATATTGTACTTGGCTCAACTGTACACTTTGAGGATGTTAATGGCGTCACCAAAGCTTTGTATGTATTGATCGCACGCGTCATAAAGCAGCGCACGTTCCCCCATTTCCAGGCCAATGCCACACCCACTTGCTCTATCAAATCAGACAACGCTTGGTGGCAAATTTAAAACGGAACCAATCTTCATACAATAGCACATCCCCCACAATTCCCTGCTTCAGCGATGTCACAAACTCTAAGCCAATACATAGATTGAATTAATATAAATATAATAACTTCCACCCGTGTGTCTTCATTTAGACCTGAATGATGCAATATCCAAGCTCTCGTGTCAGGCATTATCTCTGCACCCCTATAATGCACTCTGGAAACATGTCTCTCTCTAGAGAAATGTCAGGATGAAGTGTTCTTATCTCTGGTATTTGGACTGGTGTCAGTTGTGTTAGTGAGGAAACAATGAGGAGATATACAGGGTTAGAATGCCCGTATGGCTCATTGTGGCTCTTCTGTTGGATAAAATGAACTTGGATCGTATTTCTGTCTCTCTAGCACGACATGGGGGCTGACTGTCTTGTTTACTTTGTGTTTCCTAGAAGCAGCAGATTATCTGAGACAAGCTAGCTGTGCGTTCCTTCTCCTTCCAGAATTCCTGGAGTTATACAGATATGGGGGTAGATCCAGACCTAAGTACTTGTTACGTTACATCATATACATGATATCATATACGCAACAAATCTGAATAAAAAAAAAAGTGGTTCATATTTTTTATTACTATTGTTTATTTATAATCTGTATCTTGTCTCCATTGACTTAAGCTGGCCACACACTAGAGCGATTATCGCGCACAGCATGTGGCTGCCGATAAACGGGACGATTTCACCCTGGGGAAAGGTCCTGATATCGGCACCATACACTGCCAGAGACTGGGAGCGATAATCTCTGCTGGAGAGCCTGCAGCCAGCCTATTGGCTGGCTGCAGTCTCGCCTGATTGACTGGGTCTCCTGTCAATCTTGACAGGGGACCCAGCTTTCACACTGACAGGCTGCAAGCGCTCTGTCCTCTCTCCCTATGTCTGGCTATACAGCGCTGTATAGCCAGACAGGGGGAGAGGACATAGCACTGCAGCCTGTCAGTGTGTGGGGTTCTGCAGCGCTATGTCCTCTCTCCCTGTCTGACTATATAGCGCTGTATAGCCAGACAGTGAGAGAGGACATACGATTTTCTGAAATGCCCACACACTGCACGATTTTGCTAGCGATAAACGATAATTTTTATTGCAAACCACCCGATCAGATTATTCTGACGGCAGCCATTTTTTTTGATTATCGCCCGTTTCAGTAAATTATCGGCACCACACACGAGAGCGACAATTCGGCCAATCCACGATAATTGCTAAATCGGCACGATAATCGCTCTAGTGTGTGGCCAGCTTAACTCTTTAACTTACAAATTTAATTTGAATTAGTTATCTACACATATGGTCAAAACACCATGAAGAGAGGCATGGGTAAAGGATTCTGCATAACACAACTTAAAATTCTAAGTGTGGGCAAATATGTACTAAAAGGAAGATAATGCAAACTGTGTAGAACTGTATAACCATGTCTTGCTGGGTCTCCACAAGAAGCATAGTGAAATGTGCGTTACTTTGAATATACATGGGGCTAGATTTACTAAACTTCGGAAAAAGTGGTGTTGCCCATGGCCCATGGCAACCAATCAATTCAAGCTGATTCTCTAGTATGTAATAGGAAAGTGAGACCTAGAATCTGGTTGATATGGGCAGCATCTCCACTTTTCTTTTTCCACAGATATGTAAATCCACTGTAATACTCTCCAGTTCATCTCGTTGCGAGTCCCTGTTGCAAAGGCTCACATTGCGAATTAGGGACAACCGAAAGCTATTTTTCGGCTGTCCCTATTTTGAATGACAGCCCTCACATACTCACCCATTCACTTTCGGAAGCGCCACCGCCGGGGACTTCGTATTAGGCTGCATGGGGGGAAATTTAGGATTAGGCTGCAGGAGGAATTTAGGGTTAGGCTGCGGAGGTGGGGCTTAGGGTTTGGGTTAGGGAGTGGGAAGGAGCAGGTAGGGGGAAATGCAACTTTTGGAGCACTGTGTTCGGTGCGACAGGGATTGATTGTTATGCCTCATCAAGGCATAAGCAGTCGACATCCCAGCGAGTTCCGAACTGGCTGGGAGCGAACGGCCCTTTTGAAATGGGGCTGTTCGCCAAGGGGACCCACACTCGCTCATCTATAGATGCACAACGATGTTAGTGACAAAGTAGGGACAGATACGAACCTGGAAGCACAATTGTGAGATTGCTAAATATGGTTAGGGACAATCTTTCTTAATCAGCATAGGGACACTTAACCATCGTGTGATTGATTGATTGTTTCATGGATTACTGATGTGTGTTGGTAGAAAAAGTATTTATTTAGGCTGAATAGTCTAGAATTATGTTTTTGTTTTTTTGTTTTTATTAGTAATTGCATATGTGATTCCTTTTGGATATCCTTTTGGATAAGCCTTATTTGGTGCCGATTTCTGCAACTATGTTTCAATTGACCAATCTATATAATTCTTTGCATCTTTCATCAGTTGCATAATATTTTGATGTCTAGTTGGTGATTTGATATGAAATATTTCACTGATGTTTTATGTATATTATGATGCTTCAGTGTTAAGTGTTGTAATAAAATACAGTATATTATCTTTATGTCTTTAGATTGCTCCAACTAGAGGTGGTACTTCTCGGGAACCCTCTTGTAGGATTCCTTTTTTTTTTTTTTTTTTTGTAGCACCATATAGCCAATAAAAAAAAAGTGTGTGTGTGTATATATATATATATATATATATTCTCTTTGTTGACAAATGTAACCACTCTCTGGTGCACAGAAATGTTTGTAAGTATGAAAACGTGGTTTGGTGTACATAAAGAGAGCACACCTTTACTGTTTACTGTTTATTATTATAATAATCACCCACTTGTGTTTGAAACCCAGGACCATATTCACACCTAAGAAGCTGATGCTTCTTAGGTGCGTATTACTCTGTACAGAGCCACTGCGCATGCGTAGTCATATTGACTACGCAATTTGCATCGGGGGGGGTTCCATCTGGATATTAACTACATGCAGACTTTAAAGACCGCTTGTAGGGCTGGGTCCAGCCCTGCGCCCGAAACTCAAACTCACAAATAGGCTGGGGAAGCATGCAAAATGTGCAGTGTGGGAGACCGCTAATGCGCACGATTACATTAAGGTTTCCTTATGGCAGTGTAAGCTGCCATAAAGCACGCACGAGAGAGGGGAGTGACAGGGGACATGCACTCTCTCGTATGGACAGATCGGGATCTGGATCCGGCCCATAGTTTTTAAGAAAAGAGGGCGCGTGGCGGGGGTTAGATCTGTAAAGTGGGGGAGGGATGTAAATTAGACTGGGAGGGAGGGCTGGGGAATCTACGTGCGTATTTTCACTCCTAAGAGGGCAAATATGCACAGATAGTTAAGGGTTCCCTATACTCGTGAATGCCGTTAGGCACTTACAAAGGGGAGCGGGGAATTAGGTGTGGATACATTTGTATCCACACTTACAGAACACGCACTTATGTGTGAATCCGGTCCCCAGTATCTGTGTTAGAAGTGCTATTCCACTTTAGTCTGGATGGAGCGCAATGCTTTCCAATCAGGTAGCCTGAACGTGCGTGGAAAATGTAACAATAGCTGCACAGGAAATGAGGGAAAAGGGAACTCCGGATCCGGCCATAAGTTTGTTTTACAACTGTTACTATCCAAACTACTTTGTTACATGTAATATAATTAAATTTGGTTATTCTGTAATCTGTATATAAATGTATAACCCAAGATTGCCTAGTAGTGCCGTCTTCCCTTCTGAAAATTGTCCTTTATTTTGAGGCTTATTTGTCATGTCACAAAATGCTCAGACAATTTAAAAATGCTGTTGCCTGAATCCCTGTTATATGCTTGCAACCCTGCTGAGGATAACCCCATGTGACTTCTCCTTCATGTATTAGAAAGTCATGTGATTCACATTCTCAGAGCCGGAGAGAACAATAAAGCTATTTTATAATGTATCCTTGGGTCGTTAGTGCCAGCAGAACATCAATAAATGGTTTAAGAAAGATCCTTCCTTTGTGTCACAGGTGGGGGTACATTGAGGGTCTCCCATAAAAATGATCCTGAGGTGTATATAGCTTGCCTGTAGCTTTATCATCTACATATTGGACTATTGAAGTCCAATCGTGTTAATACAAACTCTCAACAAGAACTCATATGTTGATATGTCAGTGGGAGAATAAGGATATAACTTATTACAGTATTTGGAGACCAAGAATTGAAGCTGCGTACTGCATTCATTTATTACGGGGTGGACAGTGGAACTTGTTTAACATTCTGTTAAATGGACATAACCATGTGTTTTTGGCCTTTGTATGTCATTTTTAAAGTGTGATGGGAAATGATGGCCAATAATATGATTGATAATCTTCAACAGTTTATCCGAAAATACTTTTTATGATGGCCAATAATATGATTTAATATCTTTAACAGTTTATCCGAAAATACTTTTTATAATGGCCAATAATATGATTTAAAATCTTTAACAGCTTATCCGAAAATACTTTTTGTGGTGCAAGAGCGG
>WWET01002937.1:67177-78941 GCA_011038615.1 Limnodynastes dumerilii | reverse complement strand
TATAATAAAAAAACAGAAATAAAAGAAAACTATAGAATAGCTTTAAATACTTACCGGACCGAAGACGCGTCTGCCCGCAGGTGCCGGTCCCGACATGGAGAGCCTGCACATACGCAGTGCTTCTCATGCCGGGGCTTCATTTTTACAAAGTCCCAGCAGAGGCCACTGAGCATGTGCAGACCTTCCAGACACACGAAGAAAGCCCGCGATGACAGAAGAAAGTTCAGATGTCATTGCGGGACAGCCAGCAGAGGGTGAGTATTAGTAAATAGCCTGAACGTAGCTCAGAAGTTCTCAGAGTGAATTCAAACTTGCCTGAGCTACGTTCAGGCATTCTTAGTAAATAGAGCCCTTAGTCTTTTATTTTTCATGTGATGGATGCCATGGATGAGATATATATGCTCTGTCGCTACAAAGGCCCAGATCCTGGGCTACGGCCAATGGGAATTACGTACAGCACGTGCGTAATTCCCGTCTAGAAGGTTATGCAAATGCGCACAACCTTATGACGCCGTAAGTGTCGGCGTACATAACTAACGTTACGTACGCCGGCTGTTACAAGAAGGGGGCTTTCAGAGGCAAAAGCAATCGATTCACGGAGCACCAAACATGATGCTCCTGCAAGGTATTAAAAAAAAAATACTAACCCCTTCCCGCAGCCTGATCCTAACCCTAATCCTCCCCTTCTGTGGCCCAAACCCTAACCCTACCTTCCCCATAGCCTAAGCCTAAAAGTCCCCGGAGAGGGTTGTCTGCGGCGGGACCAGCAGGCGGTGCTTCCAAAAATGAGTGGGTGAGTATGCTGATCGGCATACTCGCACTTTCCATAATACAGTCTCCCTAGCTCTCTCTCACACAGTGCACCCCATAATACATTCCATCTCTCTCCTCTCGCAATAGGATTGCAAGAGCAAAAAATATTTACATAAAATAGGACTACACAACAGTGGGGGTGTATAATAAACTAGGGCATAGGAAGAACTGTTGTACAGTTTATACTTTTCTTGCATTAACTTTTTTTTATGCAAGAAATCCTCTGGTTAAACATATAATATGACCTTTTTCTGACTAGTAATAGAATATTGATGAATACTGACACCTTTGTGTTGATCGTTGAACAGTGAAATACTATATGCATGTTCTGAATCTACTGTAATGCTCGATACAATCTAGGCAGCTGTCTTTTTTTGCTTCTATCGGTGGACTAATAACTGTCTGTCTGTTCTGTGACTGTTATTAAAATCAAGCCTTTATTAGATCTTAAATGTAATCAATGAGGTCACCGTCTAGCATTTTGGATTGTTGCTTATTGTAATTGGTTTGTTGCTGTATTCCGTTCATGTTTATAGCAAATGTTTTCCATCAATTTTCACGAAATGACTGTTTCTCTGCAGCTGAATTGCCGCCTCCATATACAGCGATTGCCAGCCCAGATGCCAGTGGCGTTCCCGTAATAAACTGCCGTGTGTGCCAGTCTCTTATTAATTTGGATGGGAAGCTTCATCAGCATGTAGTGAAGTGCACAGTCTGCAATGAAGCTACGGTAAAGACAGCTGATTAATAAAAACAATATTTCCAGGGAATATACTTTTACATTAGCTTATTTTTTCATAGCTAACAAGTTATTATTTTTTTTTTTATTTAAGCATTTAACAAAGCTATTCTATGGATTAAATTAGTTTATTTAAATTTTTTTACTTTAACGTTCAAAACATTGGCATGCTGTAAGTATAATGAACAGGATTGATAATTTCCGATGCCCCTGTGCTCCGAGCTTTGAGCGCAATGGCAGGGATAGGATGCAGGATCCCCGCTGGACACAGGTTTCTATGTGAGCGAGGGTAGGCCACTCCTCTTACTTATATATGAGTAGCTTACCCCTACCTTAAAATTGGATAAGTCAGTGTACACTTAGAATGCCATTACTGTACCATTACCAGAGTCAGCCCTGGCCAATGTGGAGCCCTAGGCAAAACTTAAACATTTTTTTCCCCTACAGGAAACTTGAATCTCGCCCCATCTTTCCTCTGTCTCCTGTTCTGTTCTGTCTAGGGGCAAGATGGGTAAATTCATAACCACCATCACATATTTTAGACTCTCCTTACTTTATCATAACTTGGTTAAGAAATAAAGCCATCCCTTCCTAACAAGTACAGACATGCAATTAATTATCAATGGTTTAATAAAGAAAACTCTCAACCTGCCACACTATTAAATAAAACCTATTCATATTAAATACCCAAATTTCAGCCTTAGCTGTCCCAACATTGAATGAATCTTATTCACAATATTTAAAAAAATTTAATATATTTAATTAACGTACCTACTTACCACATTCCCTACAAATAATGTACTCCTATTTCTCTTCAAACACAGACAAATATTACACTATGAATGTAAAAACCACACCCTACTCTTAAGCGTTTTAGGTTTAACACAACCTGTCCTCTGTTCACTTAGTTGTTACACCCGGGATTGCCATTTTTGGTTTTTCCTCTAGGGACAGTCCTGGACTTATGTTTCATATTATGGACTTTTCTACTAGCTGCCCCTAGAGTCTGCTGTTGAACACTCTCTGGGACTAATTTGTATAATTGCTTGTTATCCTACACCTGTGCTCTGGTTTTATCTATCCCATCATTCCAGAGCTAGGTGTGGGTCATTATTTCCGGTTACCTGCTTCCTGTGCTGCACGTTTGTTGCTGTACCATGTGGTTTTTGTTTGGATTTCTTGCACATCTCTACCATGGACTTTTAGCTGCTGTCACGTTTATCTGCATTTCTTGGTATTTTCTGCTCATTCTGCCTTATCTGCATTGTCCTGTTTTACATATTCTGTGTCATCTGTCTCCCTGCAATAAACCTCACCAGTTCCTGAGCTACTGTGTTGTGTCATCATACCAACTGTCAGCCTCTGATTCTTATCACACCATTCCCCCTTTTCACACCTCTGCCTGTCTTCACACCTATGCTCCTCTTCACACATTTTCTTCTCCACCTCCCACCTGACTTTCCCACCTCCTCCCTCTGCTTCTTTGCAGCTCCTTGAGTCCTTTGTCTTTCATTACAAGCCCCCCTCTCCAGTCCCTTACCTTCATTCTGCAATCGATGAAGAGGCTCACACACAGACAGCAGAGAGCGCACCGATGACATCACCACTCAGCACTTCTGCACTATAACTATCTTCCTCCTGCTCTCACATACCTTTACCTGTCAAAAATACCTGCTTAGGGTCATGCAGGCAGATCTGTATCGGTGGACCTCTGTTGCTCTCAATGGGCTGGATCCAGACTTAAGCCTGTAATAGACATGGTTTAACCCAGGAGTAACTTTTCTCTCTTAATTTCAAGCTCCTTCTTAAGTCTGGATCCAGACCATTGTCTGTGTAAGTGAAAAACACAGTCACACTGTTAGAGAGAATTGTGCTCCAGCACAACTGATCTGTCTGAATGACCACAAACAGGCATTTTTGTCTTGGATGCTCATGACTATAGCCGACTTATGTGGGCTGTCTAGTGGGCTTCTAGATGCCCCTCTGGTGCCTCCCAGAAGCCTTGTCACCCTAGGCAATATGCCTACTCTGCCTATGCTTAGGGCCGGCCCTGATCATTACCATACTCCCCTCCCCCTATATAGCACAATTGTCTCACCTTGCCCTGCCATTGGAAACGCGCCCAGGACAGATCTAGTGGCATTTACAAATACACTTTAGAAAAATCCTGTTTTGGGTTTTTTTTCTCTCCAATCTAGTAATTGGGAAACACCCTCTTGTTGGTCGTCTGTATCCACTCCAGTGTTTTTATACATTTTTTTTTTTAGTTAAATTTTTTCCTTTTTATTTTATTATTCTACTAGCTGCTTTAAATGATGAATGATCCTGAATTACCCTGGCAGTTTCAGGGATATGGCACGTGATCAGCAGGGAGTCTTCTGCACGTCTCCCTCTGCCATCACGAGATGTTTGTGAGCCTCTAGCAGTGTGTGTGTTTCTGAGCCTCTAGCAGTGTGTGTTTCTAAGTAAAAAATAAAATTAAAGAAATGAAAAATCAGATCGTTTCTAGGCATAAAGCCCAGAAAAAAACCACCTGGATATCCATGTTGGATCGTTTCTTGATTTGGCAAAACCCACATGCTTACTAATTGGAATATTTTGCAGTGTGTACTTTTTAATTATATTTACACTAAATCTGGCCGCACATTAGAGCGATTATCGGCCCGATCACTCAATTAACGGGTTATCAGGCAAATAATCGCTGTAGTTAATGGCCAGGATCAATTTTTCAAACGCCAAATTAACGCACAAACAACGATCTGGTGCGGTTATTTGGTCTTTTGACATGTTTGATTTAAATCGGGCAAGCTCCCGATATTTTAAGGGAGCCAATCAGCAAGCTGAATGGCTCCCTATTCTTCAAAGCAGCTCCTTTATATCTTTGTACTTTACTGCTTTAAAGGTATACTTTAAAGCTGTCAGAGCAGCATAGTACATAGATATACAGCAGCGGTTATTACAAGGAGTAGTACAGACAGGAATCAGCCGAAACCGCACTGTGTGATGCGCGGCTTCGGCTGATTCTTATCTGTATTACTGCCTGCAATAACCGCTGCTGTATATCTATGTGCTATGCTGTTCTAATAGCTTTGAAAAGCTGTCAGAGCAGCATAGTACTATCCCTGGCCACCCCTCTTCTGCTAGGATTATCGGTCCCAGCAGAGGGGGTGTATGGTGCTGATAACGGGACATTTCCCTATCGGGAAATCGTCTCATTTATCGGCCTGCCCCCTGCTGTGACCGATAATCGTCTGTGTATGCCCAGCTTAAATCATTGTTCACTTGAGGCTCTTTGTTTATTGTTTGCTATTACCTCATTAGAAAATAAATTTCTTTGTCATGTGTTCTGTTACTGTGTGAACACCATTGTGACGGTTTTTATCTTGTGTTTTATTTAAGCCAATCAAAACCCCTCCCTCAGGGAAGAAGTATGTCCGGTGCCCTTGTAACTGCCTCCTAATCTGCAAGGACACATCCCGGAGAATAGGATGTCCACGACCAAACTGGTATATACTAAGCTTACGATGATGCTGATTTTAGAATGTCAATATAGCACTGTAAACGTTAATCTCAACTGTTCAGTATGTAAAATAGAGATGGTTTAACTTGCAATCCATAATTCCCAGGTTTATATGAGATAATGGAATTTACTGTCAAACTGTGAGACAGAAAGCAGCCCCCTGTTGGCTATGAAATATCACATAATCCATCTGGTAAATGAATGTAGAATGTGTGTCTCTGCTGAAAGGAGGTGGTGTTGGAGAAAGCCAAATTTATTTTAAATCTTCCCATGTTGTGTCAAAGACGGTGGACCAGGTCCAGAGGTGAGAGTGCGCTAGCTGGTGTGACCTATCCGGGTGTGATTTTCTACTGCACATGTGTAATCGTGTGCCACTCAGACCAGAACGTAACTCGAGCTGCAGTGATTTGCGTTCTGAAGGGTGTCATGGGGAGAGGCATGTAGTCAATGCACAGTTAGGAAATGCACCCGATCCTGATCTTAACAAAGACATAGTCAAAATTGTTCACGTCAAAACATTTTCCCATCCCCAGGTCATTTCCCAGGGGCTGGCACTCAAAGACCCATTTTGGTGCTGTGCGATAAACTTTCACACTTTGAAAGCAATACAGAAGTTATAAAATCACTGCTGTTGTCAAATGTTCTGTACAGTAATAAAAAAATCATTTTTACCTTTATTATTATTATTATTTTTTTTTCTTTTATGGCGGACACATTGCGATGGAAGTGCTTCCATTATCTATAACCTTTTTAAAACAATGTTCAATACAGCATATTACTCTGCACTTGCACAGCGTATTGGATCACATTACAGAAGCAGTTCCGTAACTGAATTCCACAGGAGGCGCTGTTGAGCGTGCTTCTGTACACAATATATTCACTTAACCTTATCTATGTTTGTGTCTCGATCGGGACCAATCCCATGCACTAGTACAGACCTGGCCAACCTGTGGCTCTCCAGGAGTTCTACAAACTACATCTCCTAGTATGCTTTGGTAAGTATCAGCTATGCCTATGCAGTTAAAGCATGCTGGGGCTTGTAGTTTCACACCACCTGGCGAGCCACAGGTTGGCTAGGCCTGCACTAGTATAATATGGCTGTTTCGGTTAATGAAGGCGACAGCTGGGTGTCTTGTCTACTATTCTGCAGGCTTTGTAACGATGGGTCATCTTAAAGACCCGGAACCGGATACATAGATCTGAATGTAATGCGATCTGCGAATGGATGGCTGCAGTCTCCACATATCCATATGACTGCACAGGTCACCACTCCCCTCATATAAACAGGCCTACTTTAACTTTTCCGATTCTTGCAAATGGTAAATTCCGTCCGTTGCAACGTTTGATATGCAGAGAGCCTATACTGTACATTGAAATAGGAAATCCCACCCACTTGTAATTGCAACCCAATCCCCTTTATTAGAATGTAATTACTCTTAAGTTTGCATACTTCAGACAGAAAAGTGAAAATGGGGGCCCTGATTCAGAGATTGAAAATAAGAACTTCGTTACACCTGGGCTAAACCATGTTGATTTCAGGGGAGTCAAATTTCATTTGTTGCAACAGTATTATAGTTGAAAGGTGATGTTTCCCAGCTCAAGTCTAATTAGCAGTTTAAAAGTGAAGCTGATCAGGTATCTGTGTGCAATAAGTAAAAGCAAAGCATTCTCCCTGCATGCATAGAATAAAATTAACTTGACTCCCCCTAAAATCAACATGGTTTTGCCCAGGTGTAACTTTAAGTTCTTATTTTCAGCCTCTGAATCAGGCCCGGGATCTCTAGCTTCAATGCTCCTAATGCCTTGTACCAAACACAGCACCCAGTGACCAAGGACTTGTAAAGTGACATCACTACTTCTCTCCTCCTGCTACTGATTCCTCTCCCTATGCAGCCAAGCATCTGACTTGCCTTTCTCAATGCTTTGTTACATTGCTTGGCCTTTCCTCTTCTGTTATGTCAACTTCATGTCTATGCTTATATAAGGATATTCTATGGAGTGTGATGATGATGCAGCGCAATCTCTCAGTGGTTAGCATTGCTTTCATGTTCTCAGTTGCACATGTAATAAACCCCTGTAATTAGACATATTTACTATTTTCTGTAAATAGTACTCAGGTGATGTAATGAGTAGATGGTTATCTTGGCGTCATTCTGAAACCAGCATTATCTTGTTATTTACAGGTACTTGTTAAGTGTTTTAAAGATGTTGAAATTCACTGGGAGTAATGTGGATTTCTCTCTATAGCAGACGAATTATTAATCTGGGGCCAGTGATGTTGATCCCTGAGGAACAGCCAGCACAGCCCGCCATACCAGTCCAGCCTGAAGGCACCAGAGTAGTTTGTGGTCACTGTGGAAATACCTTTCTGGTAAGTTACCGAGTCCTGTATACTTATTATATAGAGCAGCAGCTCTCAGATTATTTTTCCCTGGGACCATCTGTGTCAGTAAAAAAAACTATTATGTAAACCCACCCTCCTCCCCCCAATACAGAGAGCACACAAGTGACTTATATACAGAGTGTGTGACCACTATACAGAAAGCACACTAGTGACCTATATACACAATACAGAGCGTGTGTGATCGCTATACTATACAGAAAGCACACAAGTGACTTATATACACAATACAGAGCGTGTGACCACTATACAGAGAGCACACAAGTGACTTATATACACAACACAGAGCGTGTCACCACTACTATACTATACAGAAAGCATACAAGTGACTTATATACACAATACAGAGCATGTGTGATTACCGTACTATACGGAAAGCACACTAGTGACTTATACACACAATACAGTGTGTGACCACTATACGGAAAGCACACCAGTGACCTATATACACAATACAGAGCGTGTGTGATCGCTATACTATACAGAAAGCACACAAGTGACTTATATACACAATACAGAGCGTGTGATCGCTATACTATACAGAAAGCACACTAGTGACCTATATACATAATAGGGTGTGTGATAACTATACTATATGGAAAGCACACCAGTGACCTATATACACAACACAGTGTGTGACCACTATACGGAAAGCACACTAGTGACCTATGTAAACACGGTGTGTGACCACTATACAGAAAGCACACTGGTGACCTATATACACAATACAGAGCGTGTGCGACCGCTGTACTATACAGAAAGCACACAAGTGACCTATATACACAATACAGAGTGTGTGACCATTATTCGGTACAGAGCACACAAGTGATCACACTTTACATGATGAATATTAAACACTAATATCATGTTTTTATTACAACTTTATTAAATGAAATACTTTTAAAAGAAATAAAAATATCACACACACACACACATATAATTTATTTTTTGTTAAATAACAATTTAAGTTACAATGAAGCCCAAACAAACATATTTAATTGTTGAAAAAAAACAGTAATACCACTTAAAGGATTTAGGTTTATTTATTTGCTTGGCTCTCTGGCTTCTCTCCTCACAGCCTCAGAGCCCCTCACTTTCCCAGTGTTGACCACATTCTGAGTATCCTGAGATCACTGCTGACTGTCTGACAATGGGGCAGATCCTGAACTACGCATTTCCGCGAATTTACGTGTGGCGGACACGTAAATTCGCAGATTTGTACGCACTGCGCATGCGCACAGCAGAAAATACGCACATTCACGTAGCGTATTTTCAAACGTATGGAGAATTCACGTATTGCTAACGTAAATACTTACGTGTGGGCGTGCCAAATTTACGTTAGTGACCAATACGTGCGTTTTACGTGAAGTAGGCGGGGGGTGGTATTTAAAGTGTACAGTATGGGCGTGCTAAGCTGCGTACGTTCGCGTAGTCTGTACGCCCGTTAGCGGACGTATTCTGTTACGTTAGGAAAAGTTAAGGTAGGGTTTGGGTCGCGTAATTTGAGAAAATACGTCCGTGCAAGGGGTGTGCCGTGGGGAGTGTATTGACCTTACGTGTGCGAAAATACGCACCGCTAAAATACGTACGCACACACGTAGTTCAGGATCTACCCCAATATCTTTAAGATTTAGTGATGCATAAAGTAGGTTGGGGGTTCTTTCTCAGGAGACATCTACTCATTAAATTATGTGCCATGTGGGAGTCACATGACACTCTCCAAAATCCTTTTTGAAATACACTTGATTAATAGCAGCCTGGGGATATACAAATAAAAAAAACAAAAACAAAAAAAAAACAAAAAAAGCCCATCAATTTTTATTTCCCCCCCCCAAGCTGTTTGCAGTACATAATCTCACAGGAAAAATAAATATGTTTTTATGAATTCCGAACATAGTGTAGCTAACATCTGTTGCCATTTATATACTGGAACAGATTGAAACCATCATAAAAAAAATTGCAGGTTTTACATATATCTGGTTTCCTTGTTTTCTATAGTTTTAAAACTTTACATTTATCCTTGAGTTTACCATTTCCTGTCTTATTTCCTCCCCCTACCCCTTTCCTCCTGTGCTACCCCTTAGTGCTAACGTCCCTCCATAGTTCCATAATTTCTACAATGTGTTATAAATATTGCAGGTTACCTTCTGATTCTTCATTCGGAGGATAGTAAAAGTTCTATTTCAACATTTGGTGTCTGTGTTTAATATTGAAGCCCTTATATATGCCCTATTTAAAAAATGGTCTATTGGCAGACTTGAAGTTGTTGGGAGAGCAAGAAATGCTCTTTGATATAGACTTCACAAATGTCACAAGTTCATATTGTGTTCCCAAGATATTTTGAGCTGTAGAAACACGCATGGTCTTCAGAGAGAGGGGGTTATAGGGGAGGAGGCTGCATTCAGTGTGACTGTGTTGTATGAAGGAGTTTAAGATTTCTACGAGGCACATACACTAATGCTGACCCTCCATTGCCTGTGTTCCATTCACTTGTGCCTGACCCATTTCACTGAAGCCTGGGAAATTCCCTCACTAGGATATCCCAATCTGTGGGTCATTAACTTGTTGCCAGACAAACGTCATGCCTTCATGTTAAATAACAGCAAGAGGATAGTGTAATCTGTCCCTGTCTGTGTTCACAATCCCCTTGTGATGTAGAGCTATGTAAAGATAATAAATAATAAGCAATGTCTCTCTACCCTTATCTTTGTCTTACAGTGGATGGAGCTGAGGTTCAACACTCTGGCAAAGTGCCCACACTGCAAGAAAATGTAAGTATCTCCTGCAATTCCGTGTACACCACAAATACTGGACAGCTTTATTTAGAGCCTGATCTAGAATTTGAATGGAGTGTACATGCTGTAGATCCAAGGGGTATATGCCATCCAAAGGTACATGCAATGGTACAGTAACAAAAAAAACACAATGAAATGTGTGCAAGTGTATATATAAATGGAAAGGTGCAGCCAAGGATCAAAGTGACCACTGTGTAACTACAAGGAACAAAAGAGAGGTCCGGCACTCCAAACATACATTAAATAACAATGTGTCAGCACATACATAAAAAGGAGGTTTAGTTCACAATATAGCTATATTGGGTTAAGCCCATCTGCCCAGCGTCAAGGCATGTCCCGGTTCAAGGCATCTCCTGTAGGTGAGTCTTTCTCTGTTTTCTATATGTGTACGCAGGAGGTCTATATTAAGACTCTCCTGCCATTTGAATAGTGTGCAGCGGCCATATTGGGGAGGGGTCAGGCTCCCAAAGTAAAACTAGTAACAGTAAACAAGAAACACAAGGCTGCGCTTCTAATCCAATAAATGAAATGTGTGCAATTGTCTATATAAATGGAGAGGTGCAGCCCAGGACCATGCAATGGTACTTCTGGATGGATGGCTATCAATGTCACGTAGGGTACAAAGCGTGGTGTGGTACACTATATGGTATGATGAAAAAATATTAAGAATCCTGCAGAAAATTCATTAGAATGTGAATAAACTGTAACAGAATGAGAGATAGATATATTTCTTTTTAAATATGTAAGTTATATAAAGCATATACTCCACTTACTCTCTGAACTTTAGTATTGCATTTGTAATATATGAAGTATGAAAATCTAGCTTGCAGGTCAGAAATAGGCCATGGAGCATCAGCCCTCTGGACTTAGAAATGACCTGGGCAGGTGCAAATGTTTTGATGTAAACTTTGCTTAACTTTGCACATTTGTGTGCTTAATATAATAAAGAAATGTACAATAATTATTATTTACAACAATTCCATTAGAACCCAGCTTAGTGTGAACATGAGTAAACATATTATCTATTGAAACTATTGATTTATTACACTAATTATCCACAGCACTAAAGGGTTCTATAGATACTGAGGAGTCGCCGAATGGACAGCGTTTCACGTTTTAGAAATTTCTCTTTCCACACTTTTCTATTAACGTTTTAAACTTTCCTAGATGTTTAATTTAGAAATAAAAATGTATTTTACTTTCATAAGCAAAACGAGCAACCTGTGTGCCCACCTGCAAAGTCTTTGTTTTTCTTTTCTATTTGTTAAACTTTGATGAACTCTTTGCCACAAGATGTGTAGAAGAAACATAGAGGGGAGGGGCTTGGGATGGTACAGGGCAGTCTCGGACCCTCCAACATTCCCATTCCATCAATTGGTAACCACCTTTGTTAAAGGGATATATATATCTATATATATATATATCTATATATATATCTCTATATATATCTCTATATATCTATCTATATATATATCTATATATATATCTATATATAT
>WWET01002937.1:28841-59474 GCA_011038615.1 Limnodynastes dumerilii | reverse complement strand
TTAAGTGGAAGGGCAAAGTGTGGAAGAAAAAGGTGCACAAGCAGCAGGGATGACCGCAGCCTGGAGAGGATTGTCAGGAGAAGGCCATTCAAAAGTGTGGGGGAGCCAGATGGATCCTGGACATGGGCCTCAAATGTCGTATTCCTCTTGTCAATCAGCTCCTGAACAAAAAACAACGTCAGAAGAATCTTACCTGGGCTAAAGAAAGGAAACCAAGGTCCCAGGGTCTGGAGGAAGAATGGAGAGGCACAATCCAAGATGCTTGAAGTCCAGTGTGAAGTTTCCATAACACCTCAGCAGTGCCACTGGCTGATAGCTTCCATGTCACGCCAATTTGAGGCAGTAATTTGTGCAAAAGGGGCCCAAACCAAGTACTGAGTACATATTCTTGATTATACTTGATTATACATTTCTGTATTTAAAAACCTTTTTTTATTTTTTTTATTTCATGTAATAATCTAATTTTGTAAAATTTCGCTTTTGAGGTTCTCATAAACTGTAAGCCATAGTCCTCAAAATTAAAACCAATAAAGGCTTGAAATATCTCACTTTGCATGTAATGAGTCTATATAATATATTAGTTCACCATTTAAGTTGAATTACTGAAATAAATGAACTTTTGAACGATATTCTATATATATATATGTGTGTGTGTGTGTGTATTTTTAATAGAACATTTATTATTGCTGGCACAGCATAGGTTTATTGTTAGAAGATACCTATATGGTGCTCCATAGGCTCCTATAGAGCACAACACCACATAAGATTCATTACGTTTAGAATGCAGCCACAGTCCTTAGGCAGACCTTCATACACCTCTGTGCATATCATAGGTATGTGTGGTATCAATAAAATTGTCAAATACATACAGCTATAAATTAATGTGTTTTTTTTTCAATACTTCTGGACTACAAAAATAAGAGATTAACATCAAGTATCCTAAGGGATCTGTATTATCACACATGGTCAGTTTAGATTGCAGGTTGTTGTATTATCTAACATTGGGGTGTGCGATGGGGGCAGTTATCCAGGGCGTTAAGCCATAGTGGGGCGCCGTTATTAACACTTTTTTTATAGTGCCTCAAATTGTCCTATATACGTTAAGACTATATGGTGATCACCCTTCTCTTTTACAGTGACCCTAACCTAAACTACAGTGACTACCAAGCTTTCACAGTACAAAGCTTACTTAGAGGTTTTCTTTTCCCTTTACGCTGGCTTGCAAAGCAGTGACTTGGTGATAGACGGTGCTATGCTGATGTGAAAGGTCACAATGTAGCTCAGCCTCTGCTGTCATTACCCAGCAAACCATGAGGAACTGCAAGGAGAGAGGCTGATAGCATATATCCCAGCTTGCTCTTTTAGCTCCTCACAGGACATACAGCTCTCCTCTACACTACACAAATGCTCTGAGTCCCACGTGCAGCACTGTATCTGGGCAGCACCAACTCTATGGCATAACCTTCCTCACCTATTAAGATTATCCTCCTCTCTGCAAATTTTCAAGCACTTCCTTAAAACTCAGCACTTCAGACAAGCTTATCAACTTGCTAAACCTATTTCTTAACATGTGTCTATCCTATTTCCCCTTTTCTTATATGGTTTTCTATTACATGATTAACACAAACTTGGAATTTTTTTTATCTCCATACCAAAATTACCCTTTGTTCTATTTCCATTGACTGGATCATACAGAACACTAAGCACTTTTACCACTTATACAACTGGCTGGTCCATTGTGTGATATATAGCACTTGCCCTTAAGTAGCAATCCCAAATTTCCAATAGAGTGTAAGCTTGCGGGTAGGATCCTATTACCCACCCATTCTTTTATAGTTCTACGTAATCTGTTGACACTATATCAAAACCTGTTGATAAAATAAAACAAGCACAGCCTCTCTCCCTGCAGCTCCCATGCTCTGACTGACCAGAACCCCGGCACACACTTTGGGAACTGTTGTTTATGTAGGTCTCAATCAAAAACAGGAAAGGGCTTAGTAAAAGTTCAATTCAATGTTGAATCACAATATAATCACCAAGTGTCCAAACTGTTTAGAACAGATTGATTGTCCAAAATAAAAGTAATGGCACCAGGTAGCCTAATTAGCTGCCGCTGCTCCTCTCAGAAGAAAGCTGTTCCTGGCTAAAGCATTTATCTGGAAGAATAGAAAAGGCGCTTCATGGTGCCATATTTTTATTGATGCTGATAAAAAGGGGGCGGACATTACCCTTGTGATGTGGACCTGACGTCTCAGGAGTCCTCTGGAGCTCACCGATGCCTGGGCTCGTATACCTTTGTGGTTACCTGTCTTCTATTCGGTTGAACCACGAGGTTTTTATACGATGCTTTTATGAACTGACTTTGCTTGGCTCCACAATCTCTGGTACATGTGCACTTTGTTGCGTTATATATTCTCATTGTGACTAGAATGCACCCAGTGTAACAAGATTTTCTTCTGTATTTCAGATCCTCTGTTGGAAGTGCCCTCCCACGCAGACGTTGTTGTGCCTATATAACCATGGGAATGATATGCATTTTTATTGGTGTTGGCTTAACTGTAAGTCTCAATGTTAAACTATGAAAGACTTGGTTTCTGATGAATACTTGTGTAAAAAATATTTTTTAAAATAAATTCAAATATATATATATATATAGGTCAATGAACCAGATCCTTATGTAATAATTACTTGCGCTCCCCAGACCCTACCTTAAGATTTACATAACGGCCCCATGGAAAATAGGACCAGTGCGTAAATGAGAATCATGCACAAGGGCTTAGCCAAACCCTGACTGTAAAATGTCTCCCCATTCCGTCCTACCATCGGATCCTCAAGGTCCGCAGTGTGCGCAGATAGTGCGGTTGTTTTCAGTTCGCAGTCTTCGGAAAACAGACACAATTCTTACATTTGGAGCCAGTCCAACATCTTAAATGTACATTTTAGAATCTCCATTAAATATACTTCCTCTGTCTCTCCATACAGCACTCACATTACATATACTCCCTCTCCATACAGCACTCACATTACATATACGCCCTCTGTCTCTCCATACAGCACTCACATTACATATACGCCCTCTGTCTCTCCATACAGCATCACAGCCAACAAATATTGGAAATCATTAAAAACGTATGGACAGATTTGGGTTGGGAGGGAATTCCTTGATAAGCCGTTTGCAGTATAGCTGTAAATTATGAAATCTAAATATCTAGTATATTGCCTTCAAGTCATGGTCGTCTTATAATCTGGATCCCCATTGGCCGTCTGCTGAGTCATTCATTCTGCCTCAGGGAACTGAAATGATGTAATGCTTTTCTTAATGGTGAAATGGATGGCAGCTACAAAGAATGACTTCCTTTTCTGTTCTTTCACAGGTTGGCACGCAAGATTTCGCTCGGCGCTTCCATGCCACTTACGTCTCTTGGGCAGTGGCCTACCTCTTAGGTTTTGTTTGTCTTATACGGGCCTGTTACTGGGGGGCCATAAAAGTCAGCTATCCAGAGCACACCTTTGCATAGATTAAGCTGCTATAACATCATATTGTGTGATTTGCAGCAAATGATTCTGACTATAAGTGTTTTTAACCACTGTATGGCTGGATTTACCTCAGAACTGTACACTGAAGAACTCTATAGCCCTCAGCTGTTTAAAGGAAATGTCTATTCAGGGGGTTTATCTGCTGGGAGTGGACATCCCCTTTAAATGTCAGAGTTAGAGTTTTTTCTCTCTAGCTGCTGTTGAACCACACGTTACAGCATGGCCAGCCAGTAAAGTCTTGTGTAACTGGCAAAGCATGCTGGAACATTGGGGTTGACAACGGCTCCATAGGTTTGGCCTACGGGTAGCTATCCATACTCATTAAGGGAGGGGAAGGGGGGCAGTATTAAGAGACATTTGTACATGAGCTGAATACCATTGCACTACATAATATGCAAATTAGTTTTGTTTGTGCTGCTAGATTCGGAAGCTATGAATATCTAAGCGATGTTTACATGTCCAGACATCTATTCAATGTGTTGTATTTTAAACCAATTCTTTTCTTTTATCGTTCATCTGTGCCATTCTGTGAGTACTGTGTAAGTGTACATGGTGAATTTTTTTCATAAGTGTCATTACACTGTGTGGCTTCACATTTGTTTGTTTTTACGTTAGTGTAGTGGCTTTCAATAAAGGTGCATTATAATTTACTTATTAGCTTTTAACCAGTACCTGAGCTTACAGAACAATCTGTTATACTTAACGCAAAGGCCATAACGATCAGTGGAGAAATGTAATCCTTTAAAGGTCATTTTCAGATGTTTTCCCCAAAATTGTAGTCTGTCGCTTTGGGAGACCAACACTACCCAAAGACTAATGTTATTCAGTACCTTTTTGTAAAAATAAAACAAAGGGTCAGATTTACTAAGCTTCAGTTTACGAAAAGTAGAGATGCTGATCGTAGCAACCAATCAGATTCTAGCTCTCACTTTCCTGTCACATACTAGAGTCATCTAGAATCTGATTGGTTGCTATGGGCAACATCTCCATTTTTCTAAACCCGCAGCTTAGTAAATCTGGGCCAAAGAGTGCATTTAATTTGATGTGAATCAGACAGTTTACAGTTTGTTTAGAACAAAATAAAAAAAATATAAATGTTTCTGTCCTATTTATTTCTGTTTAGGAACATAACTATGAAGCAAGGCTAAGCTCTTTGAATATAGTTGTTTTTATTCTCATAGGCACACTGATTAATTTGTGATACATTAGATCAGCCATGACGACCCTTGCCACTCACTACAAGTCTCATCATGCCTTTCCAGGTATCAGCTATGCCTGTACATGATACAACTCACAACACCTGAAAGTGCTAAAGTTTGCTTGTGCTTGCTTTTAAATTGTAATTCCTAAATCCACAGCCGGAAAATACTATTCAATTTCAAACGTAGCTTAAAGTATAAAGAGAATGGGTGCTAGTAATACAGGAATCCATTATCTTGATTGAACTGAGACTGCATATGATGAAATCAGATAAGTGTGAATATTGATTCAGCTTCCAAAATGGCTGACAAGTGCAATTGTACAACACCCCAATGCACTATAATAGACTATTTATAATTTGCCCCTAATAAAATAAAAAATATATAACTTTATTTATTTTTTACATATTTACAACAACTTCACAAACACCACCTGCAAATTTAATGCACCTTTACATACAAAGCAATAACCATTTCTTTAATATGCATTTTCTGTGTCTTAATCTAAGAAGACCAGCATCCATTGCAGGATGTTTAATTAGCAAGTGTACATTTCTGGAGAAATTTTTCCATAAAATCATTACAGTTGTCAGGTAAATAACTGTATATGTCATTAGGCCCCTTAAAGATAGGGAGGGGCCAAAATATTCACTGTCTACGTGCTGAACTTCCACAGGATAATTTGAAGCGTACTGCTGATGAGCTGGTTTCATTTTACCCCAACTGCAACTTGAATCTGCTTACCCGTGTGTGCCGGTGACTTGTTTACTCAAGGATCTTAATTGTTTTCTACAAATGTTAAAAAGCCATTGTTTTCAATGTATAGAATGTACCAATTACAATTTGTATGATTTCCTATCAAGAGTTTGTAGGAATTGTCTTTTAGCAATTTTGCTTTTTCTTCTGTACTGATATGAATTCTTCCTTGATGGTTTTTACTGACCTGAAGCAGGTGTAAGGGAGAGGATTGTAAATCCTTTTGCCTGCAGACAGTGGATCAGCCAGACATAATGCCACAGTGATAAAATGGCTGTCTGCGGCAGGGATGTCATCAAAATGGCTGCCTCCACTGTGTGTAAGCAATGGGTACACTTTAAATATAACCTGGCCCAAAGCAGCAAACCATATGCAGTATTGCCTGTGACTTTTCTTGAGCCTTAGAAAATCAGTGTGTAACATTGTATTTTACATTGTATAATGCATATACTGTAAGTGGAGTCACATTGTGTTCTGTTAAAGAACCATAGCGCTTTGGCAAAGTTTAGGCTATTTTATTACCAAACGTCACAGTCCTACTATGTATGTGATTGTTTCATTCAATTTAGCCAAATGTAATCTGGTTAGCGGTAATTTGGCAGTTTTATCAAGTTGCCATTGCACAATAATTGTTACTTCCTAATTTCTGTTACCTGTTTGTATGTTACCTATACATTACTATTAGCTTGTTTACTATTCTCTTGTATCTTTTAAAAGTACTAATAAAGATTATTATACAAATGATGATTTGTATTTTGTAATTTTTTTTTTTTTAAACTGAAACATGAAGATTATTTGTACATTTTGGTGTACATTTAATATACAGCATTTTGTTTTATTTATAAAAGATCTATTTAATATTGACTGGGATGCATCATTTTCTCTGCATGGCTTCCTTATGTGACTTATATCCTGTGTCCTTGAATTAGCCAAATAAGTTTAGTATTATCCAAGGATGAACTAAAATAAATAAACCCACCTGGTAGTCCAGGAAGTAGAAGATAATATGCGTATAATAAATTTAACTAAGAGAGTTATCTCTCCTACTTAGATACGTGTACTCAGCAAAGGTCTCTCGTTCTCTCCGACACAAAACATGAATCATACCGAATGCGAAAAAGATTTGTTTCTGTTTACTAGAAAATTGTTATTGCATAAGTTTTTTAAGGATAAATCAAAGGTATCTGAACATATAATGAATTCTCCAGACCCTTCATTCCCTACCATGGAAGAACAGTTGGCTCTGTCCGAACTTACAGAATTGGAGAATGAATCTTGTCTCCATGCCCCTGTTAAACCATTAAGAGGGAAATCGGTATTTTGTCCCGACTTTTCAATATGCCCTCAAGTCAAAACCTTCTTCACCCTAGTGTCCAGTGAGTTAGATGATCTATACCGGAGAAGTATCGGTATTACCATTCCTAGTAATTTATCTAACTCTGAGAGACGAGCCCTTTATGAAATTTCCCAATGGGATGACATAATTAAACCATCCGACAAGGGTGGTAACATAGTAATATGGCCACGGGATCTGTATATGAAGGAAGCTGAAACTCAGCTCCATGATAAAACATGCTATACACAGATCCTTTTTGACTCAACTGGGAAATTTCTGTCCGAATATAAAAAAAACTCATTAACAATGCATTGAAACGAGGACTTATCACTAAAACAGATTATGAATATTTAAGGGTGGAACATCCCCGGGTAGCAACATTCTACTTACTCCCAAAAGTCCATAAGGACGAACATAATCCTCCGGGTCGTCCGATCATGTCGGGGATGGGATGTTTGACAGAATTAGCAAGCCGTTTCATTGATTATCATCTACGCCCGTTTGTAATAGATTTACCTTCATATATTCGAGACACGTCCCATATATTAATTAAACTTGACAAACTCAAAATCAAAAAGGACACTTTACTTGTCACTTGCGACATTGTGTCATTATACACATGCATCAGCCATCAACTAGGTATAGAAGCAGTATCTTACTTTCTATACACTCAGGGTGATTTGGAATTTAATGGCTTTTTGATTGACCTCTTGAAATTTGTACTAAACCGAAATTATTTCACGTTTGATGGTGGTTTCTTTGTTCAGACCCAGGGGACGGCGATGGGGACAGCCTGCACTCCCACGTATGCAAACCTATTTTTGGGGTGGTGGGAGCGCGAGTTTGTTTACCATCTAGAAACTTTCTCTACCCACGTCGTCCTCTGGGCCAGGTACATCGACGACATTTTTCTAATCTGGGATGGAACTGAAGGGGAACTTAAATCATTCTTTATAACCCTTAACACTAATGATTTCAATATCAGACTTACCCACGAATACCATACTACCAAAATAAATTTTTGGGATATTACAATAAAGCGGACAGAGAATGATACATTGGCAACTGACGCATTTCGCAAAGTAACTGCGACCAATAGCACGTTACATCGAAATAGTTCACATCTACCTTCAACCGTGGCCAATATCCCTAGGGGGGAATTTCTCCGTACTCGGCGGAACTGTTCCTCCTTAGAGGATTATAAAATTCAAGCAAAAAAACTTCAAAATAGGTTACTTCTCCGTGGGTATAGTAAGAGACAAACTAAAAGAGCATATAACCTTGCCTTAGGTAGGGACAGATTAGAACTCTTACGTCCCAAAATCAATAATGACCAAGACTCGACTATTCGCTTTATAGGAGGTTTCTGTAATCAATGGCGAGATATACAAATGATTCTCAACAGACACCTACCTATTTTAAAAACAGACCCAGATCTACAAAATGTCTGCACAAGTGATAAAATCTCAACTAGTTGGCGAAGGGCGAAAAACATTCGGGATATGATTGTACATAGCCACTTATGTCCACCACTGAGGAAACTCCCCCCAATGGAGGGCTCATATCCTTGTGGACATTGCAAGGTGTGCCGAATGATGAAACTAACCACCACGTTCACAGACAAATTTAATCAAGTCCACATAATAAAGGGCTTTATCAATTGTTCCACTACTGGGGTAGTGTACTGCGTGGAATGTCCATGTAAGAAAGTTTATATTGGACAAACAAAATGGGCCCTTAAAATCAGAATATCGGAGCATCTAACTAATATCCGAAATGCACCTCGTGATAGAGAGAGATTCAAAACCCTCACAAGTGTGGCTAAACACTTTCTGAGCCACTATACCAATTGGAATGGAGAACTAAAGATATATGGTATGTGGAAAGTTGTGAGGGATATAAGAGGAGGCAACATAGTACGCCGCCTATTACAGGAGGAGTCCAAACTAATCTTCCTAATGGACAGTATGTCACCTAAGGGTCTAAATGAAAAAAGTGAATGTCTCCTTTCTTTAGATAGTTCCAACGTCTATATCCCTCAATTCACAAAGGTCTCTATCATTCTAACCCATACAGGCTTTCACTTAATTCTTAGTATTTTTTACTATGTTTGGGATCAACTTTTATCCCTATACTACTATTAGGGTAAATACGACACGGGTTGAATATAATATAGCCTTGTTTAGTAGAATTACACGGTGGCTGATATCCATAACTGGGTGACATATTATTGGAATCAATCTTTTTTGCCGACACATCAACCGTACTTTTATCTACTTTATTCACATGCATTGCCTACCTGAGTATCATCTATTAAAATGGACAAATGTCTATCACCTCAGGAGTTATTTTACTACTGCTATACTACATACATTATAATCTCTATCCATGTCCATCCTGGCAATAATCTACTCTTATAATTAATTACTGCTTAGCCATGTGCAATATAGCTGTCATCTATGCCAGCTCTTGTAACAAGGCATTTTTGCTAGCCTTATAATTGGGTCCCCTATATTATAATTGACCCATATATTGGACACACTCGCAGTAGCTTTAAACAATGAATACCTTACAGGGATCTCTTTAAGTTCCTCTGAAGGAAGGTAGGAGGATATACATATATTAATATCCCATTCCCCTTTTAATAGGGATATTCTTTTTGACATCACGTAACCTCTGTTACACTATTGCAGGTTTAACAGCGGGTTAACGAGACCTACAATCTTCTAGTCATATGCACCAGATCTATCACGTGTGTCAACACAGCTGATGATTGGCAGATATCAGTATAAAGGAGGTATCAGCTGTTCCTATGAGGATAAATATAAGGGTATCCTAAATTGTAAACCAAATTGAGGGTAAATAGGGTCTAGGGTCAGGTGTGTGCAGCTTTTCTCTTCCCTGCAACCCACATATCCTCTCATCTCACGTGCACCCAAGCACCGGTAAGATTGTTC
Organism: Limnodynastes dumerilii; assembly: GCA_011038615.1. Lineage (NCBI taxonomy): Eukaryota > Metazoa > Chordata > Amphibia > Anura > Limnodynastidae > Limnodynastes > Limnodynastes dumerilii. The sequence continues at coordinate 49,689 of WWET01002937.1, read as the reverse complement.
TTATTTCTTTCTCTACTCCACTTGGAAGGGACTTACAGGGCTCCTTCGGGAGCGAAGCACCGCCGTGAGGCGGTTTTGTTATTTTTCTTTATTATTTTCCAGTGTGAGGGTTAGGTTAGGAATTCATATCGGACCTCATTAATGATGGTGCAATGTCTATACCTAGCTCTTATAATACTATGTATGTCCAAATAAGCTATACCTAGCCAATATAATTTACTGCACCTCTCTGCTTCCTATGTGCAGTGAGATAATTTATGAGAAGGTTATGTTTGGTATATGCAGGGGGAGAAAATTCTGCATTGTCTGCCCACCTGTCTTTTTGATGTGGTATTTTACCTGTTATTCTATATAAAAATATTTTTTGCTTATATTTTCGCTGGCTATTTAATTTTTGATTTTTTAATGTTTTAATAATAAAAGTTAATTCTTAAATTTCTGGAGTATAGGTGTGCATTGCACAAGTGGCCCCTTTTTTCTTTGGTGCAGTGGATCTTCTCCACTTCACGATATTTGTAAATAATGGGTCTAGGGTCAGTATAGTTTTGAATAAACAAATGGGCAGACTAGATGGGCCAGGCCATGTGGCTCTTATCTGCCGTCACTTTCTATGTTTCTATATGTTATGTTTCTATTTACCCTCAATTTAGTTTAAGATTGATTATATCCCTTATATTTATCCCATGCATGTTTAAACTGTTCTTCTTTGTTAGCCTCAACCACCTCAGATGGGAGGCTATTCCACTTATCTATCACCTTTTTAGTGAAGTAATTTCCACACATTTCCTCTGAATCTACCACCCTCCAGTTAATATTCATGCCCGCGTGTTCTATTACACCTCTTTCTTTGAAAACTTCCACCCTCCTCTAGCTGGTCACAACCCTTGATATATTTGAAATCGGCAGTCATATCCCCCCTCTCCCTTCTCTGCTCCAAACATGTTTAGTTCCTCTAGCCTTTCTTAATGTGTTTTGTGATACAGGCCATGGACCATTTTATTTGCTCTTCTTTGCACAGTCTCTAATGTATTTGTCATTCTGGAAATATGGCCTCCAGAACTGAACACAGTATTCTAGGTGAAGTCATACCAACAATCTATAAAGGGGCTGTTACACACAGTAGCGTGTAACGCTTACCTCCCGGAGCAGTCAGCATGGTGCCGCGGCTCCCTCTCTCTCTGTGCCGTCATCCTGTCGGTGCATGCGTGCACATCCTGGCCATTGCTATGGCACCAGGACGCGCTCTCTCTCATACTGGGGGTATGTTAGGCTGCACCCAATGGTGTGGCTGCAGCCTCTATATCGCAGGCAGCATGGCGGCGTGGCGCTGCTGATTATAGCTTCTTACTGGTGTTTCTCTCTCCCTCTCTCTCTATTATCTTTGCCTTTGCCCTAGTGCTTCTCTTGATTGTTGAGTGTCCTAATTCCTTGTGTCTCCTCTGTGTTATTTGTGCTCCCTCCCATCCTTCATTCCTTGCCTCCGGTTTGAGTGTGTCTGCTGTGAGTTGTGAGTTTACCCTTGTATTGTTCACTGTCTGTTAGGTGTTGTTGCTTTTTCCACTGGGTTTCTGCTTCCTTGCATTTTGTTCTGTGTACTTACCCGCACACATAGATTCAGTCTGCCGGGGGGCCGCGAGCTGCCAGAGTTTATGCAGCCCAGACTGTCACTACCATTAGGGGCTCCAGTGAAAACCAGTCTCTTATTAGACTCCACACCCTGGTGGTCTGTTTCCTAACAATATAATAGGACACCCAGCCTCTATGGATTCAGCTACTACAGAGGCCAATAATGCGCTCATTGCGCAGATGTCGCATTTGACCCAGGTCTTCGCAAGTGAAAGGGCAGAAAGACGCCATTGTCAACCTGCAAGGCAGACAGGCTTACGCTCCAGTTCTGCAACCACCCATGGAGGCAGATGTGAGGTTTCACTGCTAGATCATTTCTCTGGGGATCGCAGTATGTTCCAGTAATTTAAGAATACCTGCTTGCTTTATTTTCAACTTCGCCCGAATGCCTCTGGATCGGAAAAACAGCGTGTGGGGATCGTTATCTCCCTGCTCTTGGGGGATCCCCAGACCTGGGCCTTCAGTCTTACCCAGGACCATCCGGCCTGTCAGAATGTGGGCTCGTATGGCTACAGCCAAATCTAAGATCCTTACGCCAAGGTCGTCGCTCAGCCGAAGAATACGCCACAGAGTTTTGTTGCTGGGCCATTGTCTCTGGAATGATCCAGTGCTTCATAGTCAATTCAGGATAGGGCTTTCAGAGCAGTTAAAGGATGCATTGGTCCAGTATACAGCCCCGGAATCTGGAGAATGGTTGACCATCGGATCTGTGAGTGTAGAGCCAAAAAATTACACTCCAGTTCTCCTGTATTTTTCGTACCTCCTGCTGTACCGGAGGAAGAGGAACTATGGGTTTGTGCATGTACTGTGGAACCCGAGGACACATGGCGGATGTCGCAAACTGGGTTGGATCAGAATAAGTTACGGGTTCCGAGGGGCGTGTAGGACAGCGGGTGCTGAAGCGGAAGCTAGGAGGCTGGAGATAATGCTTGGGCATAAGATACAGGTGGAACTAGAAACAATACAGCAGACTGCTGGACTAAATTGGAATGCTGGCCTGGACAGCAGACTGCTGGACTGGACTGAATTGCTTCAGAGACTGGACTGGACAGCGGACTGTTGGACTGGACTGGATTACTCCAGAGACTGGATTGGTAACAGAGGTGCAGGTAATGCCAGTAGCAGTATTGTAGGTAATGCTGTTGGCAGTAGTGCAGGTAATGTTGGTAGCTGCAGTGCAAGTGATGCTGGAAGCAGTAGTGCAGGTAATGCTGGAAGCAGTAGTGCAGGTGATACTGGAAGCAGTAGTGCAGGTAATGCTGGAAGCAGTAGTGCAGTTAAGGCTAGAAGCAGTAGTGCAGGTAATGCTGGTAACGGCAGTGCAGGTGATTCTGAAAGCAGTAGTGCAGATAATGCTGAAAGCAGTAGTGCAGGTAATGCTGGAGAAGCAGGGACAGCTGGGCTTGGAGAAGCAAGCTTGAATAGGGAAGCAGCTGGGCTTGCAGGTCTCTATAGCAAGGAATTCAGGAAGTAGGATTCAAGACAGACTGGATGCAAGACAGGCTGGGCTGGATGGAAGACAGGCTGGAACCAGGCACCTTGAGTAACCAGTGAGGGATCAGTGCATAGGATTTAAATAGGGCGTCCTGGCTCTGGATTGGGTAGCCAGATCATTTGCTTCCCCTGACCAGATTTCCATTGGTTTCTGCAGGTCATGTGTACAAGTGCAAAATGGCGGCGCCCATTCACCGGAGATCTGCGGTGTTTGACACCACAAGGAACATGCGGTGGACACACGGCTAACAGGAGACTGCCACTACTGAGAGTGGCAGCTCCAAAGAGCAGGTGAATGAGCCCGACATGAGAGAGCCGCCAACAGAAGGCCTCTCATTGGGTAACTGCGTCAGTGTCTGCCAAAAAGCGTGACAGTGGATTAATGTCCTAACAAGAGATCACCGACGGGAAACGAGTAAACCAGAAAGATAGGAAAGAGTTCCGTCTGGGGGTTCATTTAGTCTCTTCCCAGATTTCTCTCATTGTTTCTGCTCGATTGGAATTAGGCTCTTGTCAGACTGATGTAGCCGCCTTTATTGATAGTGGTGCTGCTGGGAACTTTTTGGATTTTTAACTGACCTACAAGTTGGAATTGGTTCTGAAGAACCTTAAGAATCCCATTACAGCGTATGAATTGGATGGTCAACTGTTGTCCGGAGGCCAAGTCTCCAGATCACTGCTCCCAATTAACTCCAAATTGGCATCTGCCATTTGGAGAGAATTGAGCTCCTGCTCACTCGGTGTCCTGCAGCTCCACTAATCTTAGGCCATCCATGGCTCGCCAAACCTCACATAGATTGGACCACTGGGGAGATCTCTCTTTGGAGTAAATAATGTTTGGCCTCCTGCCTGACTCTTTCGTCTATCATCGAGGTGGATACCTCTGATGTTGGAGCAGGAGCTGTCCTGTCCTAGTCAAACCCTACTGACTCCAAGCTGCACCCGTGTGCATTCTTTCCAAGAAGTTTTCCTGCGTAGAGAAAAATTATGATGTGGGCAACAGAAAATTGTTGGCGATCAAGATAATGTTCGAGGAATGGAGGCATTTGTTGGAGGGAGCAACACACAAAATTACAGTTCTCACAGACCACAAGAATGTTGCCTTCATCGAATCCTCCAAATGACTCAATCCTAGACTGGCAAGATGGGCCTTGTTCTTCACTCGCTTCAAATTCACGATTACCTACAAGCCTGTGTCATTGAATAAAAAGGCGGATGCCTTGTCCCGGTCTTTCCTCCCTGAGCATGCTCCCTCCCCACCTCCCATGCCTATTGTCCCGAGCTCTCTCATCCTTGCCAGGCTAACTCAAAATCTACAAGCTCTAATCCTGCATGCTCTCCACCAGGGACTCCTCGTAATAAATTGTTTGTTCCTAAGAATCTCAGGAGTTTCGTCATCAAGGAGTTTCACTCGAGTAATACAGCAGATCACACAGGGATCCAAAAGACCTTGGAGCTCCTCTCTTGTTCGGTCTGGTGGCCTGCTATACATCAGGATATCCAAGAATTTGTTTCAGCTTGTTCCACTTGTGCCATGAGCAAATCATCTAGGTCTTCGCCCATTGGGCTGTTACTGCCCCTCGCTATTCCCAAACGTCCTTGGACTCATTTATCCATGGATTTTGTCACCGACCTCCACAGAATCCAACGGCTGTAACACCATATGGGTAATGGTCGATCATTTTAGCAAAATGAGCCATTTTGTTCCTCTATCTTGTCTGCTGCGTGCCTTGGCAAGTCTCTTCATTCAACATATTGTTAGATTGCATGGTCTCCCCGAAGATGTTGTCTCCAACAGAGGTTCCGAATTCGTTACTCAATTCTGGAGGTCGTTTTGTAAGCTTTTGGGAGTGAATATGTCTATCATCCGGACATTACCTGCAGTCTAATGGTCAAACTGAGTGGGTCAACCAGGTATTAGAGCAATATCTTTGATGCTACTCTTCCAGCCATCAAGATAATTGGGCCTTGGATCTTCCATGGGCTGAATTTTCATACAACAACTCCGTTCACTCTGCTACCAAAACTTTACCTTTTTATTGCATTTGGGGGTTTCACCCACAGACTGGCTCTATTTGCATGGACAATTCTTCCCCGTGTCCGGAGATCTTTGAAACAGCTAGACATCTCAAGTGAGTATGGCAGATGGTCCAGACATCTCTACTTCTTTCACTCCAATGAACTAAGACCAGAGCCGATCTGCATAGGCGACCCTGCATCTTCAAAGTCGGCGACAGGGTATGGCTATCAACAAAAAATCTACATCTTCGTCAACCTTCTAGGAAGTTAGGGCCATGATTTATTGGACCATTCCTGATTATCAAAAGAGTTAACCCTGTGGCCTTTAGGGTAAAGCTTCCTAGATCTTTGAAGATATTCAACACCTTCCAGTCTTCTTTTCTCAAGCCTTATCAGCATTCCAAGAGCTTTGGATTTCCTCCTCGGTTCCATCCACCTCCTATTCTGAATGATGGAGAAGAAGAATTTGAGATTGAGACGGTTTTGGATTCCAAAAGAGTTTGTGGGTGCCACGTCATTGGCTCGTGGGTTCATGGGTGCCATGCCATTGGCTGCAGCCTCTATATCACAGGCAGCATGGCAGAGTGGCGCTGCCAATTATAGCTTCTTGCTGGTGTTCTCTCTCCCTCTCTCTCTATTATCTCTGCCTTTTCCCAAGTGCTTCTCTTGATTTTGAGTGTCCTTATTCCTTGTATCTCCTCTGTATTATTTGTGCTCCCTCCCGTCCTTCATTCCTTGCCTCCAGTTTGAGTGTGTCTGCTGTGAGTTGTTTGCATCTGTGAGAGTTTACCCTTGTATTGTTCACTGTCTGTTGGGTGTTGTTGCTTTTTCTACTGGGTTGATGCTTTCTTGCATTTTGTTCTGTGTACTTACCCGCACGCATAGGTTCAGTCCGCCAGGGCCCACGACCTGCCATAGTTTCTGCAGCCCAGACTGTTCGCACCATTAGGGGCTCTGGTTAGACTCCGCCCTTGTGGTCTGTTTCCTAACATGGGCATCACTACTTCTCTCTTTCTGCTACTAATTCCTCTCCCTATGCAGCCAAGCATCTGACTTTCCTTTCTCATTGCTTTGTTACATTGCTTGGCTACCTTAAGTCACATGAAAACATGACTTCTAGATCCCTTTCCTCCTCAATAGTTTCTAATGTAGTGCCATAAATGATATATTGAGCTTTTGGGTTTTTGTGCCCCAACTGCATGATTTTAAATTTTTGGGCATTAAACTGCAGTTGCCACACTCTTGACCATTCCTCCAGTCTACCTAGATCATCCCTCATTTTGTGTACCTCTCCTAGCATGTGTAAACTGTTACATATCTTTGTGGTATAAAGGTATATTTTCCCCTCAAAACCACAGACAATATCACCTATAAAGATATTAAACAGCACTGGTCCAAGTACAAAACCCTGGGGTCATAGGCATATCTATAATTGGTGCAGGGTGTGCAGTGCACATGGACCCTTCAAAACAGGGGGCCCTGTGGCATTCATCCTGCACCCAGTGTTGGGTGCAGGGAAAGGGGAGCCATTCGACATCTATTTTTTCCCTCTAAGATCTTCCGGAAGGAAGAAATAGATGCAGAATGAGCCTCCCTTCCCCTGCGGTGGGACAGTCCTGGTTCACGGGCCAAAAGAGGTGCAGGGCTTAAAGCGCAGTTAGGTCACACCCCTTTTGAGGTCCGCAGATCGGGACAGTCTTGTCTGGGGGGATTCCATTTACTACAACCCTCTGTTGTCTATCCCGTAACCAAGATCGTATCCATGCAACTATCTTTAAGTCCAATCCCGAAGTTTCCATCTTATTTAAGTCTGCGATGTGGCACAGTGCCTTACTAAAATCTAGGTAAACTATGTCTGCTGCTCCCCCTTTATCTAATACACATTATATTATTATTTACACATGATATATTACAGGATAGGGGATATAGGTTTTACGTTAAGCAGCACCATACTGGATAGTAACAGTGGCTGTTATGTCACCTAACATTTGTGGTATTTCTATGATACACTGTATTTTAATGCATTGGTGGGGTTTTTATTGCTTTTTTTTTTTAATGGGTGACTTAAGGACCAACAAATAAATGTTGTTTAATTAGATTTATATATTGCTTGTAAACTAAAATTGGGCAAACATAAACATAATAATTTTTCAAAACATTGGCAAAGAATACATTGAAAAAGTAATTTTTTTTTGTCATGAAAAGAAAACATAAAAAACCCCATAATTTTAGCTTTTAAACTTGAGGCTAAGTTCTATACAATTGCAAAACAACTAATATGTATACATTTCTAAAAACATTCTAGAAAAACATTACAATACAATTAGAAAAACATAAGTTAACGCTACACACATATATAACAGATTTATAATACATAAAAGCATGCTTGACGTAAGCAGCAGATAACATAATAGATGCTTGTTTATAACAGTGGAGGGTAAATAAGCATAAATAATGAGGTTAATTGAAAGTAATCCATTTGCCATTATCTAAATTGCCTGTCAATATGATTCAGTTAATAGGACTTATTAGAGAGCATCTTAAATAAATATCTTTGATGGGAGTATGTGTGGATCGTGAGTACTTTATACTAAGCACATACACATGTAAGATCCTCCTTTACGTAAGTGATCCATACGACATATATTTGTGAGTCACGCTCGCTCTCGTGGTTGTAGCACTTGCGGGTGGTTTATGAGTCTGAGGTATGTAAGTCTTTTGCATGGTCATTGCTTACGAGAGGCGTTGTGCAAAACATTATTAAGTCCGGATCTGGCCCAATATTTTTGCTCCATTAGCATTGTCCATGCAGCAATCGCATAAAGCATAACCACAATATACATAAAACTGAACTAAACTGCAGTTGTATTTAGATCTCTGGGGCAAAGAAACATATCTAAGAATAAAACTGCATTAAGCTTAGTTTCACTGTGTTTGTACACAGCCTATTGTACAGTACTTGCCTATGTAAGTCTGGATCCCACACGGACCTCCCATTATTTGAGTCCAGTTTTACAGAACACAGGATGAGTTTGTTTTTGTATTTGTCTTTGGATAAGCCCCACTGTGGTTAAATGTGTCTGCAACAAAGAGTTCACCACAAGCTGTATAAATTGTCCATGTAAAGGGACTTAAATGTTAGTCATCCAAAATAATTGGTTTTAAAAGATGATGGTGCCTAGACCAAGTCTAAATTACTGTTTAAAATTAAACATTTTTGATTTATATTACATAATTCAATTTAGAATATGTGGACAACTTGCAAATAATACTGTAAATAAAAAAAAATAAAAAATAATTTGGGATCCCCTTTATTATTATGTCATCTAATATACTATAAGAGCACCCTAGCTCACTTCTTTCTTTCTTTCTTTCTTTCTTTCTTTCTTTCTTTCTTTCTTTCTTTCTTTCTTTCTTTCTTTCTTTCTTTCTTTCTCATCGCACAGGCTTCACACCTCAACTAGTCCACAAAACAATGTGAAAATAAAAAAAATATCAACAATAATTCTTAGGTGTTGGGAGCCATAAGATCATTTAATTTTCATTTAATTTGGGTGTTCCTAAATCCCCAAATTTGCCCATCTAATTTTATGTGCTCCGCACTTCACATGCTTATGCCACAAAGTACTGTTATCCATTGACATGATTAGGACGCAAACAATAGAACCTTCAGTTCACATGATTACGGATCTAATCCAGACCTGATAACGTCAGGTCACTTACGTAAACGCAAGGTGTGTAAGTGGACTGATTTGAATGGAGGGTGCATGCACCCTTTAGATGTAACGCTAGTGTTACAATTGTAACAATAGCGTAGCAAGTGTCATATAGAACTTTTATCCATACGAGCCTATTTTCTAGGAAATGGGCTGTACTTCCCCTCCACCGCTAAAGTGGGCGGGGGAAGCATGTGAAGTGTACAGTGTGGAGAGGGCTCCCACACTTGTGCTGATCCGCGCAATTGTCTTAAGGCAGGCTTATGGCAGCGTAAGCTGCCATAAAGCCCACACAAGAGAGGGGAGTGCCAAGGGGTGTGCACTTCCCTTTCTCTCTGGGACGGACAGACCCCCGTATGTACAGAAAGTGTACGGAGGTCTGGATCTGGTCCTACATATTTAGTGAAGAAAGTATCCCTGAAATCAATGACAACTCTCTCTCAAAAGATTTTTTGTGGTAGCGGTATCCTTCCTGTCACTTTTCTACACCCTTGGATTTACTCCGTCTTCTGTTGAATGTCCAAAACATGAACACAAGACACTGGGCCCGATGCAGACTGAGATGTATGTCCATTAACATAGTTTTGTACTGTGCATCTGCACAGCAAAGGTATGTTCACTCAATAAGCCCAATCCAGGCCAAAACATTGGTATAAGACACAGTTTGCGGTAAGCACTTGTACCAACCACAGGGCATGTCTTAGTCTGGGTAGATACTAAGGGTTAGGATTTCACAGCTATATGAGACTATTACCGTAAATATATACGTAAATGTTGATCTTGCATTGTGTCTGGGAAGTTCAGATGAAGCAAGTTTATTAAAAAAAATACAACAACAACAAAAAACAAGTTGAAATAGCCATTTTAATCATGGCAATATATTTTTTTAATACATTTGTAGTCTCAAATCATTTAAGACAAAATAGTTGCAAGAAGCATATCTAACATTGCCATTGTAGGTAACTTCCTGCTGGGGAAGGAAATATATCCGGGAATGTAACTGTGCTTGACTGTTAATTGACTGTTCACAAACCGCCATATATGCGTACAAATCGATAGTCTCACTTACGTTTTCTCCTGGATAACTTGTAATTGTCCCATTATTTGCATGGGCTATTTGCATTATTTTTAGCCTGGATGAGGTCCATTAAGCTTTTTTTTCTAAATATGTTATGGGTTGGAATAATCAAATAAGATTACAACTATCACCATACTTTTAAGCTTCATCTAATCATGATGCCCAACTCATATATCCTGTATCCTTAGTGCATAACTTGCAATCTGCATTTAGTCTTCTGTTATTAAAACACAAATTGATTTGATCAAATTAAATGAGAAAATCTACCTATTACACCAGTTGGAGATTGCATTACTACTTTATCTAAAGAAATGTCTAGTGACTTCTTTTCTCTAAACAGTGTGAGGAGAAAATGAAAGGAAATTTGCTGACCACTTGCACTTATTTTTCCCCTCCCTGCCAGAATTAATCAACTTTACTCACATTAATGGGGAGCACAGAAACTGTTTAAAAGCTCCATTTACCAGTTGGCTGACTCCATTACAGACTTTAATATCCAGGTGTCATAGAAGAAACCCCCTCTGTATGTGTCTGTCTTAATGAAATTCTTGAATTAGTTGGGTGCTTGTTTCAGTCCTCATGTGTCTGTCTCAGACTCCTGAACAGATTATGATCTGCATTGTTCAATCACTGTTCCTTGTGTTCATCTAGTCAGTTCACAGCTCACTGCCAGGCTTGCCTGCAAATCACTAGGTCTTAAATGAATTTGTATTTAATCAACTCCTTTATTATACTTTTTTTTTTACATATAAAGAATTCAGATCTTATTGTTTGTATATAAAGGTATATAAAAAGGCAATTAACCTGTTAAGAGCTACTTTGTATAGCAATGGTGAATTAAGATGATTGAAAATTGCAAGTACATAAGTAGCGCTGTTAGTAGGATGGATCTCCAGAGCAAGGTACCATTCCGGGTCGGATTAACCACAAGGCAAGTGGGGCGGTCGCTAAGAGCCCCCACACACACAAAGGGCCCCCACAAACATCCAGTCTTCAGCATTCCTGTAGCTTTCTAGGAGGATTGATGTAAAGCAACATGTAAGTGTTTGTGTGTGTGTGTAGCTTTATCTATCTGTGTGTATGTAGAAATAGATTTCTCTATAGAGTTGTATATCTACACTGAAATACACACGTGTGTGTATGCACACATATACAGAAGGGGAGCCCCACAATTTACTTAACCTGGAGCCCCCACAAACCTTAATCCGGCCCTGGTACCATTACAGCTTCTGAGTATGCATAGAATTCAGGGAAACTCTCTATGTAGCAGGTATGGTGTATGCCTTTTGGGAAGCCTTGTGTCCACATTACTGGTATCTACCTTCATACCATTGATAAATATAAGAGAAATGTAATTAATTATTGCTTAAAACCTTTCAAACATTGGGCCTGATCCAGAACAACGCATCGGAGCGAATTTACGCGTGGCGTAGATGTAAAATCGCCTATTTTTAAGTACTGCGCATGCGTACCATAGAAAATACGCTCATTAGCGTAGCATAATTGTGAACGTATGGGCCATTCACGGATTTGTCACGTAAATACTTAGGTGTGGGCGTGCCAATTTTACGTGAGTCAACAATACGTTCAATTTACGTGAAGTAGGTGGAGGTTTGTATTTAAAGTGTACAGTATGGGCGTGCTAAGCGGCGTACGTTCACGTAGTCTATACGTTCGTTAGCGGACGTACGCTGTTACGCGAAAAAAAGTTAAGGTAGGGTTTGGGAAGCGGAACTCAGTGAAATACGTACATTCAAGGGGTGTGTCTAGGGGAGTGTATAGAACATACGCGTGCGAAAATACGTTACGCGTGGAAATGTATTGCGCACGTAGTTCTGGATCTACCCCATTACCTCTAAGTTATTTCAAAATAAACAAGGTTAAAAACTACAATAGGGGATAAACATAGGGGATAAACTTTATATATGCTAATCCCATGAAATAATTTAGAAGTAGAAGAATGAGAATTTTGTTTTGTTTACTTTCATCTATATATAAAATGAAAAACAAAAATGCTACCTAGAGTCACACTAATCATGAAAGTAACTTTAATATTGGTGCTCTCAAAAATAACTGTTATTCAACACACATTTTTCTTTCTTTTTTTATCTTTCTTTTCTTATTTTCTTTAGCTAACTTGACAACCCAGCATTTTATTGATAATAGCTTAAAAAAGTCTGTTCTTTTATGGTTAAAAATCTCATTCACCTTATTATTTTTTTATTTATTTCAAATAGCTAGAGGTAAAAAGCTGTATTTTGAGCTCATTATATTAATATTTCTTTGACTTTCTTGCAAAGGATTCCTCCAGGGGTGGATTGGCCATAGGACTGGTTGCCCTTGGAAGCTACCCTACAACCACTCTGATGCTCTTCTTATTAGATGTATTAGATGTCACTCTGTATTAGATGCTACTCCATTGTTACTATAAAGCTTTTTATTGTATTGTGAAATATTAGTTAGTGGCACTTTTCTTTTAATTGACAATAAATAACCCTGCACTTTTATAGTAAGATAGTAGTCCTCATAGGTAGTGTTCAGTATTAAACTGTCCTGGCAATTTTCAGTGCTGTTCTTTTTGGCAATTGCTATAGCAGTAAACGTCCCATGTGTGATGTGTAGAAATGTGGAAGCAACTCTGGCCGCAGACTGACAACAGTTATATCTGTGCCACAGATTTCATCTTTAGAGAGTTAGGCACTAAACGTCCCATGTGTGATGTGTGTGGCCCCTGGTGACAGTAACCTTCAATTACTCTTATCATAAATAAATACACAGATACTAAATATTGGGAACTAACAAAATTTTATTATTATTTATCTAAATAATTGATTTATTAACTATCAATGATCCAAATGGATCTAAATTGTGCTTCAGCTAAATTTGATGGGGCCCAAGAAAGCAGGTAGCAAACTATGAATGCATTATAAACGTCATTTTACCATAACAGTAAATAACTAAAACAATTATAAATGAAACCAACCAACAATCAGGTGCATTCCTCCAGCACCTCATTTAAGTGTTACATGAGACCAGCCGCATAGATGTGTCTACAACCTCAGGCAACACCACCTTAAACCATCAGTTCAAAGATAGTTACCTCTTGTAACTTCTTAACAGACCAACAACAGCGCCATAAAATCAAATTATAAAAGTTTGCTTACTGCCCACGCTGCTCCCTCTGACCAACCACTGCCACTATCAACCAAAACTCACACTAACCTCAGAACTGAAAAAAGACCCTCTAAGAACAAAGCCATGCGTTCATCCAATAGATGCACTTCGTCCGGTCAATACAAGAACTTATAAAAATGAATACCTCATGTGATGGTAACCAATATGGTCTGACAGGCAGGGAGGAGAAACAAGGGAGCAACTGTCTAATAGTGAACTTGAAAACATATATATAAACCATCAGCACCACCTCCCACAAAAAATGTATCATGAACCCGCCCAGATCTCACATTTGCAAGTCCTCGATCTTCGGCCGGTGGTAAAACCTGACTGGCAGCTGGCTGACCTTGTCTGCAAGGAGACGGTAGAGGCCAGCAACCATATTAATCTCGATCCCGAGATATGATAACCTGGTTGCCGGACCCTCCGTTTTTTCAAGTGCTATGGGGACGCCAAGGGAGTGGAATAGAGCCTGAGTGGACGAAAGCAAATGTTGGCAAGGATTCGAACCCCAGGGGGCCACAACCAAGAAATCGTCTAGATAGTGGGGGAACTCTGTTGACCCTCACCCCATGACGATGCAAGGAAACTACTGAATTCCTCGAAGAATGCACAAGACACTGAGCAGCCCTATCCCACTGGGAGTCACCCCCCACACGAGTGCCATGCAGAAAGTATAAGAAAGGAAGAGAAAGCAGAAAGAAATTTTATGAAGAAAATATAAAAATAAAGAGATGAAAAAGGCAGAATGCAAGGCTGAAGGGAGAGAGATGCAGTCACAGAGTAAAGTGCAGTGAGGGAAAGGATAGGCAATGTACAAAATAAACAAAATATACAGTTTAATAATGGATCACTTATCTTCACAGCAGGGTGAGAAATTCAAGAAGAAAGAAGGCAGATCCCAGGACACCCAAGCTTATGTAGCTTTGGACTCCCCTCAGCTCCTCCCACTACAATCAAGAACTAATGGCCTGTCTACAAAGTGTGTGGCACCACTAAGCCCAGCTACACACCCAGGGAGTGTAATTTTGCTCAAGTTAAATGTATTATTTATCCGCTTCTCAAAACTTTTGCATTTCTGCACATGTGCAGCAGATGATGAAAAGCCAGAGATCACTAAAGGAAAACACTTTTGTTTCGATGAGAAATACTACTGAGAAGTGCAACACATGTAAGTAGTGTGTCACATGCCATATGTAGCAGATCTAACAAATATTATTAAATATAGACTTACAGTACCTTCCTTGTTTATTTTCCTCTTTTTCATCAAAGGTCAAGCTAAAAATGTAGAGGGAAAATCTACATTGGAGGACTGAAGGGAGGATATTAAGGATATTTTTTTTTAAATAATTGGTATAATTGAAATGTTTAAAAAAAAGACAAAAATATTGCAGGTATTATAATGTGAAATGTTGTTGGGCCTTTTTGTACATTGTTCTTGTGTTCAACACAAGCGTGGTTCACTGTACACAAAAAGAAATACCAACATTGCAAACTGTCTTATAAGTGTTTTCCTATCAATACCAGTTATATTTACTTATTTATTTATTTTCCAAAGGGTGAAATCACCCAGAAGCCTTTTGGGAGCAGCCTACACAAAGAAAATCCTTGCTTTGACTGGCTTGCAGTCAGCAAGGTCTGGGCAAATGAATGAACATTCTGAAAAGGGTATGGTTGGGGGTCAGAAAGAGAATGGGTCTAATAAAGGAACTTAACTTTCTTCACCAGAGATTCCAATTAACTCTGTGACAGCCCATAATGCTTTGCAAGGAGCTTTTCAATATTTAACATCAAAGGAGTTTTATTGGCCTGACCTCTCCTCTGCTAAATGGGGCAGTATGCAAGCATACTTAGTACTATTTTATAGCTCAGCATGTTCCTTTTTGTGTGCCCATCTTTTTAGCATTCACATAGATACAGTATTTTATTTGATTAAAAAAAAACAAAATAAAAAATAGCGAATGGTTGGTTTTGGAAAAGCATTGCTTATAAACCTCTATTTAATGCTAAAACACTAGATGAGCTTTGTAAGACATCTCATTCATACTTTGTATATCATATCTTTATTTATAATTTTATTTCCCATTTCACACAAATGTAATCCGTAATAATTTTTTTATGCTAAATAACCAGTAGTTATTTTCAGAACTAGGATACTAATAAAATTATCTTGGGCATTTTGTTGATCAAATAAAAATCTAAAACAATGGGCCAGATCCAGACCCACGCATGCATTATGTGCGTGAAAAGCTCTGTAAGTATGAATGCGTAGTGGGGAGTGCACGCCACCTCCACTCTCTGCTCTTGGTAGTAAATCTGGACACTTACGTGTTTAGATTCCTACCTTAAATTTTACGACTATGTCTGCGGCCTTACAGCCGCAGACTTAGTAATAATGGGGCTTTACTGTTACACTCTGCAGGAATAGACCCAGTAATGTGTGAACTCCCTGTCTATTCTAAGTGCCTGTTTTTCCCCGGCTGCGCTATTAGCCAGGAGGTGTGTCAGAATTTCACAGCTGATTGCCTGGCTGTTCTTTAAATAGCTTTTGCCCAGGAGAAATGATGTTGCTTATAGCGTCTGGTTTACCTGCGTTCTGCCTGTCTTCTGATCATGCTCTGCTGAGTCTTTTGATCGTGTTTGGACCATTTGTAGTTATCCTGGTGTTTACCCTTGCCTTCCGTTACCCTTGCCTGTCATTGTTTGTCTGCCCGCTGTCCTGTGTGAAGTGCGCAGCGCAAGTAGCTTGCTGCTCGCATCGGCAGATTCAATCCCGGCCAGGTCTCGATCAGCCTACCTCCTGTGTGTGCGTGTGTTGTCATCTCACACTTTTCCTGTACCTGCCGAGTGAGTGTTTCCAGCTACTCTCCACTGGTGCGTGCACGCTGCTGCTGCCATCTTGCAGCGTGCTGGAGTCCACTTGTTGTACTCCTTCTGTGTTTGTTTGCCACCTGGTGCTTGTCATCTCACCTGTGTGTGCTCCTCTCCTCCCGTATATCCCTGTTGAATTTATCATCTCTCAGTCTGTGTATGTATCGGTAAGTGTTTTCTTGTTTCCGCTGTGTATCCCATCTGCAGTGTGTATCGGTGAGCTATTGTTTACCACTGTGTATAACACCTCATAGTGTGCTCTGGTGATCTCCCACGCTCCGTTGTGTGCCATCTACCGGAGTGACTGGTGTTGAGTCTGCTTACCAGACTCATCACTTTCCTGTGTTTTTCACCTGTCGCATACCTGGTTCTGCTGTTCTGGGACCTGTGGTTCCTCCAGGTATTGCTGCTATGCAGTATTTTGGTGGATATCCTTCCTGTGTATTCAGTTCTACTTTCCAGGCTTTCCCTCATCCCATCTGTATATAGGTTGTTGAGTGTTTTCTTATATTTCACTCTGTTCTGGCCTTAACACCCGACTGGTTAATTTTTATTGTGAGTGGAACTTGCAAGGGTTCCAGTGTGTATCTGCTACCCTATTTGTTGTATGCAAGGGTTCCAGTCTTTATTCTGGTGTGCCTGAGTTCCTGCTTTGGTATTCACGCTGTACCTCTCCCACTGGTGGCAATCACTGGGGGCTGCCCCCATCAGGACCTGCCAGGACCAGACTATCCTCACCATTAGAGGCTCTAGCGAAAACCTGGTCCTGATTCAGACTCCACATCCTGGTGAGAACCCCTTGGGTAGTTGTAACATTATAACCGACCAGTGCATAGGCCTCATGGATCCTGCCATCACTGAGGCCATTAAAACCCTCATCATTCAAGTTTCTAACTTGGGACAAGTCATTCAAGATCTGACCAATAAAGTCAATCCTCAAGACCAAGCAATTGCTGCCTTTAGTGCTCCACATACCTCAGCCTCTCCTGTAGCCTCCGGGGGTGTAGTCACAGATGTTAAGGTGCAGCTTCCAGACCGCTTTTCTGAGGACCGCAGTCAATTCCTGGCCTTCAAAGAAAGTTGTAAACTTTATTTTTAACTCCGTCCAGTATCATCTGGCAATCAAAGGCATCGTATTGGACATATTTTACTAGGTGATCCCCAGACCTGGGCTTTTGGGCTGCCCGAAGATGATCCATCCAAGCAATCCGTGGATACATTCTTTAAAGCTCTGGGCCTACTATATGATGATCCTGATCATCCAGCCACCACTGAAGCCAAGCTAAGCAACATCCTCCAAGGTCGCCGAACTGCTGAGGAGTATTCTGCAGAATTACGGAGATGGGCTACAGATTGCCAGTGGAATGAACCTGCTCTCCGGTGCCAATATAGCATAGGTCTGTCAGACTCTGTCAAAGACACAATGGTGCAATATCCTGGGGCTGAGTCACTTGAAGACTTTATGCGTCTGGCCATTAAAATTGAAAGGCGCCTCAAGGAGCGGTCAGCAGAGCTGGTCCCTCTCCGTGCTTTGCTTCTACTCCTTCCACCCAAGAGGTACTGTTAGATGATGAGCCGAAGCAGCTTGGGTCTTTTCATATCAGCCCACAGGAGAAGCTCCGTCGGCAAACCTTGGCACTCTGCTTGTACTGTGGTGGTAAGAAGCACAGAGCTAACCAGTGCCCTAAAAAGGTGCAACCGTCGGGAAACATGTAACCCAGTCACATGATGAAGAGGTCCGTCTGGGGTGCTCATTATTCTCTTCAGAAAATTCTTTCCTTGTTCCTGTACTTCTGGTAGTACGGTATTCTAGGGTTCAGGCCCTAGCATTCATTGATAGTGGAGCCACTGGGAACTTCATTGACTCTGCCCTGGTTCAGTCCTTGGGGGTACCCACTCAAGACCTAGAATCTCCAGTCAATGCTTGTGGACTTGATGGGATGTCTCTCGTGGTTGGTCGTATCCAGCAGTGTACCTTCCCTATTCAGCTCTTTGTCGGGGCTTGCTTCTCAGAAAAAATTGAGTTCCTGATCATTTCATGTCCTTTCAGAGTCACCCTGGGACATCCCTGGTTAAAAAAAACACAATCCTCGCATTGATTGGAACAGTGGTGATATTCATCCTGTTGTCTGACTCTCCCTATCCCAACTGTCTGGCAGATCCTGGAGGGGTTACCCCCACAATACGCTGAATTTTCAGATGTTTTCTCTAAACAGATCATCTTCCACCACATAGTGCCATAGACCTGCTTCCAAACTCTAAGCTACCTAAGGGTAGATTATTTTCATTAGCCCAATCTGAAGCCAAAGCTTTGGAAGACTATATTCAGGAGAACCTGTAAAAGGGTTTTATTTGTCCTTCCATGTCCCAGTAGGAGCAGGGTTTTTCTTCGTGTGCAAGAAGGATGGATCCCTCAGACCTTGTATTGAATACCGAGGACTTAATAAAATTACTGTCAGGAACTCTTACCCATTACCACTGATCACTTATTTGTTTGACCAATTGAAAGAGGTTAAGATCTACTCTAAAATTGACCTGCGGGGAGTGTACAACCTAGTGAGAATTCGGGAAGGTGACGAATGGAAGACCGCCTTTAAAACTCACTCTGAACATTACGAGTACTTGATCATGCCTTTTGGGCTATGCAATGCCCTGGAGGTCTTCCATAATCTTATCAAAGATGTGCTTCGTGAATTTCTGGGAAGATTTATAGTGGTATACCCGGATGAAAGCCTGAAAATCTGAAAGCCATCCAGAGGTTTCAAGGATTCTCAAATTATTATCGGCGATTTATCAAGAACTTCTCCACCATCATATCACCCATTTCAGATTTAACAAAAAAGGGAGCAGTCCCGGGGAATTGGCTTTCCTGAGCCACGTAGGCCTTCAAAGACTTAAAACAAGTTTTTGTGTCTTCTCCCATACTACTTCATCCGAACCCCAACATACCTTTCATCATGAAAGAAATAAATCCAGCGCCTAAAAATATGGAAAAACCAAGAGAAAGGCAGCCTATCACAAAACAAGTAAGAAGTTTGTTAAGAAAATATATAAACAACAAAATAATATGTGACTGGCACCAAAAAAAATAAAAATATAAATTAAGGAATAAAACAAATGGTGTATAGATGAATCTGACCTCTTGATACTAATCAATAATACAAATTTATTAAATACACATAAACATATAAAACATATATTATGTATCCTGGTGATACACCCTAATACAAACCAATACCCTGGCCACAGGTAGAGGTAATTAAAAGTCAACAAAATCCGATATATGAGAGCTCAAACAGATTCACAGTTCCTAGTATATTGCAATAGGAGATGTTATTATGCGCATGGGTCCAGTGTGAGTACTTACAATATGAAGTCTGATGAAATATTGAGATAGGATACTCATGAATGGACCTCCGTTGGTGTTCCTATAGGTAAACTGCAGTATTGTGAAATTGCGCTCAGATGCTATGTAAATCACAGAGTGATGATATCAGCTGTCAGGTAGATATATTAAAAGCCTGTATAGCAGTCTCACGGCTAGCGGGAAGCAGAATATGCTGAGTTTATAAATCCAGTTGGTGTATTATTGATTAGTATCAAGAGGTCAGATTCATCTATACACCATTTGTTTTATTCCTTAATTTATATTTTTATTTTTTTGGCGCCAGTCACATATTATTTTGTTGTTTTTATACCTTTCATCATGGAAGTTGATGTCTCAGATGTGGGGGCAGGTGCTGTGCTGTGCCAAAAGAATCAAGATGACGGAAAAATCCACCCCTGTGCCTTCCTTTCCCAAAAAATTTCTTCTGCAGAATGTAAGTAGGAAATCCTTGATTGCTGGCAATCAAGTTGGCCATTGAGGAGTGGCGGCACTGGCTTGAGGGGTCACCTCACACAGTCACAGTCTACACTGACCACAAGAATCTTGCTTTTTTCGAGTCTGCTAAACACCTCAACCCAAGACAAGCCAGATGGGCACTTGGGATTTAATTTTGTGATTACCTACAGGCCTGGGTCCATGAACAAAAAGGCGGACACTTTATCTCGCTCTTTTCTAAACAGGAACCTGCCACTCCTCCTCAACCGGTATTTTCTCCTGAATCCATTCTTCTAGGATATACCCAAAATTTGCAGCACAAACTATTGAAGGCATAGGGGGCATGCCCAGCTGGAAAACCGGATCATTGTTTCTTTGTTCCAGAAAATCTACGCAAGTCTGTCCTAGAAAATCACAAATCTAAGACAGTTGGGCATCTGGGTATCCAATGAACTATTGACCTGTTATCTCGGACAGTATGGTGGCCCTCCATGATTGAGGACACTAAGGACTTTATCAATGCCTGTGAATGTTGCGCTAGAAATAAAACACCACATACTTACCCAGCTGGTCCTTTGCTTCCATTACCTATCCCCAAGCAGCCCTGGATGCACTTATCTATGGACTTCATTACTGACCTCCCTAATTCTTCTGGTTTTACTTCCTTTTGGGTAGTAGTGGATAGATTTTTCTAAATGTCGCATTTCATTCTGTTGAAGAATCTGCCCAATGCACAAGTTCTGTCCCCTCTGTTTTGTAAACACATTGTTAGACTTCATGGGCTACTCATGGACATAGGGCCTGATCCAGAACAACGATGTAGTGCTGAGCGTGCTAACGCTCAGCGTTACATCGCTGACTCCCCCCTGGCACTCCCCCTGTGCGGGCGTATGGCCCCTTCCTTACGCCGGGTGAAGGCTACCCTAGCTTCGCCCGGCGTAAGGAAGGGGCCATACGCTCACACAGGGGGAGTGCCAGGGGGAGTCAGCGATGTAACGCTGAGCGTTAGCACGCTCAGCGCTACATCGTTGTTCTGGATCAGGCCCA
>WWET01002936.1:182257-200507 GCA_011038615.1 Limnodynastes dumerilii | reverse complement strand
GATATTGACCAGCTTTACTATCACACTGGTATTTAGACTTGGGATAGGAAACATCACCTCTCAACTCTAATACTGTTTGCAACAGATGAAATATGACTCCCCTGCAATCAACATGGTTTAGCCCAGGAGTAACTAATTTCAAGCACCTATGTTCCCAGTGGCTAAAAGCTACTAGAAGCAGCAGAACTGAAACTCTAGATAGTCAGTTATGCAGCCTGGAGAGAGATTCCTGTGTGCATGCAGTTCCTGAGGAACTTCTAGAACCTCTTGAAGAAGTTCAGGAGCTGTGCAAAAATACCACTAAATACAATAATGATGACAGCTGGCATTAGTGACTACTGACTGACTATTTTGTATTACTCCTACCAGGAACAGATCATATACCATTTATTTGTCTGGATCACTCTTGAAGCTTCCAATATTTGTGCTGGGTTTTCTCAAGCCTCACTTCAGTATTGAGTGTTGACTCTGTCTTTAAGATAGCTCTTTGTGGATAAAATCATGGAAAAGGAAAATAATAATACATGTATGTTTACTGGCTCTTAATCTCCTGTTTATTCTCAGACGATAAAATGGAAAACTACTCATTTAGATTACTCACAATGTAATGTCTGCCAAGACATCCTCAAATCTCTACTTTGGTAATACCGTAGGAGGTATTTTTAAAATTTTCCACTAAAATAAAGCTGAATCATTTCTAAAAACAAGTCATTGTAACATCAGATTCTGGATGCATACAGAAGTAGAGGGTGCTGCTACGTCAGTAAACCTGATGAAATAGAATAACATAGTCATACTACTTGCAGAATGTAGGTTGATGATTCAGTGACATATTCTATGAAATAGGTGTTTTTTTAGTTGTAATGTTAGCAACCTTTCTAATTAAAATATACTAATTTTTTAAAGTAACTTAAACCATCCATACCATTCTTACAAATGTGAGATTAGAAAAATCTGTTCATGAAACATAAATTTTATAAGCCGGGGGAAAAAAAGCAAACACATATTTGAAACAGGCTTTTTTCTTTCATTTACATACTTTAACACATATAGTTCAGGGTTGCCGACTTCTTAAAACTTCCCGGAGGGAAGCCATAGATTGCCACAAGGGGTGGGGCTTAATGATGTAATTTATGCAAATCACGTCATTAAGTCCCTCTCCTGTCAATCATTCATGAAATTTCTAGCGTTACATGGGATGGATGGGGCTTGATGATCATCAAGTCCCTTCCATCCCTAGTAAACGTAGGGATTATAACAGATATTAATAGCTGGTAGGGGCTTGCGGGAGATTTGACGGCTCTCCCGGGATAGAGAGAGAGCTGCCCATATTCCGGGAGAGTCGGCAACCCTTATATAGTTACTTACTATATTATTACTACTGTAAAATACATATAGGGTCTGATCCAGGGCCGTATTCAGAGAACCGTATTTGCGAGATAGTTCCGTGCGTATTTTTAGGGACATTTCAACTGCATATGCGTAGTAACTAAATTTACGCAATCTACGTTGAATTTACACATGGAAGTCCATTAGGCACGGATTTGTAAATCGCACGTGCGAAGATCCGTACGGAGGGGCGTGTTTATAATCCGTCTGGAGAAAGATGCATGTAAATGAGTGGAGGGAGGCATTTAAATGACCATTTGAGGGCGAGGTGAAGGCGCGGTTAGTTAGATACGCACGGACGGCAGCAAAACACGCACGGAACTGCACACTGAAATGTACGGGTGGGTCGAGGCACTCGTAAGTCACCATGCCCCGCCTGTGTGAGGGGAGTGTCATGGGTGTTACCTGGCTACGTCCGTGCGAATATTTGTGAACTTTTCGCGGACGTTCTCTGAATATGGCCCCCAGAGTGGTATGGAAAAAGAAGGTTATTCAGCAGTTCAAAAAATTCCATGCCAACAACTGATCCATGAACCTAATTTTCAGTCTACATGGATTTTTTTGTGATTTGTTCCTCCCCAAATGCAAATGAGTCACCATCCAGAGAGGAGCAGGGAGCACTCTGTAATTATCACCGACCTTGGAGTATCATCATTAATCTGTTGGGCGACAATACTTTTGTAAGTATTGCCGTCTGGCAGATCACTTACTCAATTGCCAGAATGTCATATGGACATACAGGGTAATATTTAAGACCTATTTGTGCAGTGTGTAGTTCCGAGACATAGGGGTATACCACATGACAGCTCTGCAATCAAAGAGCAGCTACAGGCACAGATATTGCCTGGTCCACCATTGCTAATAGTGCTCTGCAGTGGCGAATCAGCCAAAGCCTGTGTCCATGGCTGCAAGCCCTGGGACAGGTTCCCAACATTGTGAAGCAGAAGTGACGTCATTATCATGCTCTAGGAAGACACTGTTTCAGGTTCTGCAGAAGACAAGAAGGTTCCAGTAATTCAAAAAGTAAAAAAAAAAATTCAATTAAAGAAGTTAAGAAGGTGGACAAGGAGAGCTTTATAGAGCCCAGGGATAATTTCATTGCAATTAAGGAAGTATAAGAAGCTTAATCATGGAGTATTTAGAGTATATACCTCAAAATAAAGCATTTTTTTTCTCCTTAATTGCGCTTATATTATCCTGTATTCCTCCAGTCTTCCTGTGTGTCCCTGTATCCCTCAAGCCATTCTTTTTAACACTGTATACCACCAACTGTCCTGAGTGCCCCTGTATGCTTTCAGTCGCCCTTTTCTGCCCCATATGCCTCTAGCTGTCCTATCCTGCCCCTGTATGTGTCCAGGTAGCCTTTGTTCCCCTGTATGTGTTAAGTCACTTAGTGTGCCCATGCATTTGTCCAGTCATCCTGTATGTTCCTGTAAGATTCCAGTCATCCTGTGTTTCCCTGTATGTGTCTAGCTATCCGATGTGTCCTTTCATGTGTCCAGCTATGTTGTGTTTCTCTGTATGTGTGCAGCCACTCTTTTTGTCTTTGTACAGTACATGTCTAGCCATCCTGTGTGCAGCTGTATGTTTCATGTCATCCTATTTGCCCCTGTATGTGACCAGCCATCCTGTGTGCACCTGTATGTATCCAGTCACCCTATGTTCTCCTACTTGGACCTGATTCACACTTAAGAGTAAAACTGCAAACTTACCTAAATATACGCACGAAAAAAATACACAATACTGATTCACAGGAAATAAAGAACCCAGTATGTGCGGACTTTATTAGCTGTGAATCATACGTTTAGGTGCTTAAAATTGCTTATCATTCAAAGATACATAACTATATGCACTGATAAGAATAAAAACAGCACGTACTCTAATTAACATAAGTAAACAAAAGTAACCATTAAACATACAACTTGAAATAAGAATAATTATGACACATTTTACAATACACATAATTGCATACTGCATGAAGTTAAATACAACAAATACAACAAAATACAATGATCCACTACATATAAAGACTTTCATAAAACAAAACAAAAAAAATAAGCATTTCAAAAATGAAAACACAAACAACCAATTTAAGTAAATGTATTGGTGTTTGTTCACAAAATTTAGTAAAGAGTTAATAAAATGTTTTAAAAAAAACCTTCTCAAGCTATAACCAAATAATGGGCCAGATCCAGAGCTACGTTTTCCTT
The DNA here is from genome assembly GCA_011038615.1 of Limnodynastes dumerilii. Lineage (NCBI taxonomy): Eukaryota > Metazoa > Chordata > Amphibia > Anura > Limnodynastidae > Limnodynastes > Limnodynastes dumerilii. The sequence continues at coordinate 196,908 of WWET01002936.1, read as the reverse complement.
ACGTTTCCTAGCATAGCGTATTTACTATGCACTCCCCTCAGATGTACGGCCGTATGTAGTTTAGCCGTGTTACACTTTCCAAACCCTATCTTAACTTTTCGAAGCGTAACTTCTGTTGGCCGTAATGGCAGTAAGTACTTACGCGCCTAAACACGCCCATACTGTACGATTTACATGCCTCACCCCACCTCCGAAGCGTAATTACGGGTGTCATATGGCTGGCACCGATTGTAGTTCTTCTGAAGATACGTGACTTGCCCTTTCACTCTGAGTTACGTGTCGTAACATCTGCGCAGTACATGCATAACAGCGTTTTTACGTCTCCATCTAGCGTAAATATGCTAACGTACTTAGTTCTGGATCTACCCCAATGGCACATTTACAAGGTTAAGGGGCCGTATTCAGACCTCCGGCCGCATTGCACGATCTTTAAGACCGCGTATACGCAATCTACGTTGCAAAAAGTAACATAGATGTCGTAACATAATTACTGCGTATGCGCAGTAGTTCATATCGGTAAACTCTGGCCGCATATGCAATGCGGCCGGAGGTCTGAATACGGCCCAAAGTCATTACAAAATGTAAACTCAGCATTGGATTAAATAACCAAGCCTTTATTTGTTTCATTTAAAAACACACATCCATTGCTTATAAACACGCCGCAGGGGTCGCCTGAACAAAGTAAGTGATAATGCATAACCTCACAGCACACAATATGGTTCGTCAACTTACGAGTGTTCGAGGGCTACCTTAACTTCTCCCATGTGTATGTTAGTTTCCGCAAGGCACTCCTACCTGTGAATCAGTCCTAACTCTATTGGAACGCCCAGACTGTACATTAGTAGTCTGTGTGCTGCTCATTTGCATTAAAACTCGTTAAGTGTATGTGAATCAGTCGGCCATGGTTTCCATGGGCCTGATCCAGACCTACGCTCGCAAGCGATCGTACGCTGGTCGTAAGCCTAAATTTGGCAGAAAAAACGCACTGCGCATGTGCAGAGTGACAACTTCCGGTTGTACCAAAGACCTTTTCGTAGCGGCGATTCAGGCGTCCGTATTGTTTGCGTATTTTCCGACGACGGGGCGTGTTTCGTTGCGGACAGATCTGCACCTAACTCACTCGATCAGCCCCGAACCCGACCCCGTATTTAGGTATTTTATGGCACTTAAGAGTGCCTTAGCACTCCCTTATCTTACCGTGCATTGTTTTCTTCTTAAAAAGGATACTACACATGGACATTGGGCCTGATCCAGACCTACGCTCGCAAGCGGTCGTACGCTGGTCGTAAGCGTAAATTCGGCAGAAAAAAATGCACTGCGCATGTGCAGAGTGACAACTTCCGGTCGTACCAAAGACCTTTTCGTAGCGGCGATTCAGGCGTCCGTATTCTTTGCGTATTTTCAGTTTATATTACGAAGTTAGTACGGATTCTGGAGTTAGGGAATGTAGGTGGGAGGAGCCATTTAAATTGTACAGTATGGGCGTGCTTAGCACGGTATGATCAGCGCGTCGCTACGAAAATTCGTACTGACGCCGGGAAAAGTTAGGGCAGGGTTCAGCCGGCGTACGGAGGTAAAGGTAAGGGGAGTTTCATGGGAGTGAAAGTTTTTACGCTGAAGCGGTAATACGCTCCGCTCTCATGCGTAGGTCTGGATCAGGCCCCATGTGTATATGTTGGTTATGGGCATGCACAGTTTAACTGATTGTAAAAATACGCACAGAGATTCTGCACTTACTTAAGTGTGAATACGGTACTATGTGTCTAGCTATCTTGTATATTCCTGTGTGTGTCCATCTGTCTTTTCTGTCTTTGTATTTATCTAATCCCACTCTGTATCAAACCCCCCTACTGACTTTTCATCTATTCAACCCCTTAAACGAGCAAAGACTGAAAACCTTACCCACACCGCCCAATGACCCTGGTGGGGAGCTTCAGCAGTGTGGTGATGACAAGCTGTGGGCCCTTGTAACAGCATGGGTTCTGGTGCCATTGCACCTGTTGCACCAATGGTAGTTCCACCCTTGCCTTTTATGTCATCCCATTTCTTCTTTGCACTCCGTGCTTCATTGCATACTCTTGTCTGTGTGGATGACAATGACATGACCTTAAGTTACACCAGCATTAGGTTGCAGCCACGGCACAGACACAATGTCTTGCCCACTGCATGATTAGCAGGCACTGTGTCTGTGTTGTTGTGTACAGCTGCAGCTGGCCGGAAGCTCTTAGTTACATTTAAGCGGTGTAACCACGCGGTTCTCTCTTTATCAGCTGTACACTGTGCGGCTGTCCTGCTAAGTGGAGGGAGGTGGCTGACCCTAAAACATTGGTACAATGACATACTGTATATAGTTTACAGCATTGTGCGGGGATAAACTCTCTAGGGACTAGATGCAGAGATCTAAAACCAGTTCTATCTCCATCTCCCATGGGTACAGAGCCAAAATTTGGATGCACATAAGAACTGAAACAAGCCCTTACTGTACAATTAAGATCCTCCCCTTTCACCTTATATACATGCTATACGGATCCAGCTCTGCCATCAGACGCACTTCATTTATGGATCCTGATCTGTAATGGAAGTGGAACTTTTGAATAAAATGGTAGCTATATCTTTTAAACAGGATGCAGTTAACAGTCCAAACAGCTGATTTTTGACACTGACACAGCAGACAAGTAAATTGCAGCTGTATAATCATTGAATGTGTTCAGATAATGAGTATTCCTATTGGAAACAGGTGCTATAACGAATGGCCCTATTTAGACAAAGCAAATAAATTGGGGTCTCCCCAACAGGCTGCAGACGACAGGCCACAATGGTATGTGGTGGGCTACAGTTAGCTGAAAGAAAAGGTTAGAATAGATTATTACACACAAAATGGAAGTTGCTCAAATCTATTTATAGGTAAATGCAAACAGGTGCATGAATAGGTAATTGTTAGACTGTGGGATATGGAGGGTTAAGGTTAGGATGACAGAGGTAAAGGTTAGAGTTGGGGGAAATTCTACCTGTTGCCATTAGAGCAATTGCATCTTGACTTCTGGTGCTGTTCACACTGTCTGCTTTATGTTATTCTTGAGATGAGCGCCGACCCCTAATTTTAATATTGGTTCTGGTTTTGGTTCTAAATCTTCGTCGTGTTTTAATTTTGGTTCTGGTTTTGCCCCAAGAGTTTTGGTTTTGGATCTGTAATTTTTTTCTAAAAAATGCTAATAAAATGTATTCTCATACATTGCTATTGTTATATAACATATAAATGGAAAATATCTATGGTGCCTGCACAGTAAAGATATATATCAATTCTATAGTATGTAAAATGTTTTAAACAAACAAATGTATAAATAAAGAGGAAAAAGTGTGAACATGACTTGTGCAGGGAGAGGAATATAGAAGCTGCTATTAACTAGTATTTTCCTAGCAATTTTTTGCAGATTAAGGGTTAATGGTTCTTAGCACTTGTATGAGTGCCCTCTCTCACTCTCACACATAACTGCCCTCTCTCTCTTATACACATAACTGCCCCCCCTTCTCTCTCTTTCACATACGTATAACTGCCCCCCCTTCTCTCTCTTTCACATACACTTAACTGCCCCCCTTCTCTCACTCACACATACACATATACATGGATACATGGATACATGACCATTACATGACTTTACATAGAGTTTATGTAAAATCAGGGTTGCCGACTTTGTAAAGCTCAGAGGGAAGCCATAACTTGCTGCAAGGGTTGCGGGGCTTAATGATGAAATCTCTAGTGTTACATGGGATGTACGGGGCTTTATGACATCATCAAGCCTCACCCATCCATAGTAATGTTAGGGATTTTACAGTTGTAATTGGGCTGGTGGGGTTTGCGGGAGCTTTGCCGGCTCTCCCGGGATACCGGGAGAACTACCCAAATTCCGTGAGTCTCCCGGATATTCTGGGAGAGTTGGCAACCCTGTGTAAAATGTTAGGGGAAACAAACAACAACTTTGTCCCGAGAGTCTGATCTATCGGGACAAGTTGTGAAGCGGATGGGACAGTCCCCCGAAAGCGGGACTATCCCACTGGAATCGGGACACTTGGGAGGTATGCTATCAAATACATATACACATAACTGCCCTCACACACACACCCCCCCCAGTGTACCCTCTCTCTCTCTCTCTCTCTCTCTCTCCCTGGAGTCTGGTGCCCTCAGCTACAGCCTTGGTGGCCTATTGGCTGATCAGGCCCTGCCTATTTGCATGACTATGGGGATGTCTTTTTGTGTGTGGCACCGATGGATACATGACCATTACATGACTTTACATAGAGTTTATGTAAAATCAGGGTTGTCGACTTTGTAAAGCTTCCCTCCGGGAGAACACAGAGGGAAGCCATAACTTGCTGCAAGGGTGCGGGGCTTATGATGCGATATATGCAAATCGCGTCATTAAGCCCAGCCCCCTTCCAATCATTCATGAAATCTCTAGTGTTACATGGGATGTACGGGGCTTTATGACATCATCAAGTCTCACCCATCCCTAGTAACGTTAGGGATTTTACAGTTGTAATTGGGCTGGTGGGGTTTGCGGGAGCTTTGCCGGCTCTCCCGGGATACCGGGAGAACTACCCAAATTCCGTGAGTCTCCCGGATATTCCAGGAGAGTTGGCAACCCTGTGTAAAATGTTAGGGGAAACTTGTTCACTTTTACCCCTTTCAGATTACCATTATAAACCCAAATTTTTGTGGTGATCTGAAAGCTACCAGGGTCCCAGTACCGGGTCAAATGACCTGGGATTTAGACACGGGAAAAAATAAGGGTTTTTCCTGTGTCGGGTTTTTCAACCAGAGTCTCACCTAATACACCCGAATGGATGGATTTGTATACTGTTGCTATGCTCCCCGGGAGCCGCACGCTGCCCATTCACAATGTCAAGGCAGACCCTGGTCTGCCCTACACTGTTTTAAGGAACTGACCTGGCTTTTTTTTAATTAAACTCTGGTTATTTCCGGGGTGATGATCTTAAAGTGGCATAAGTATAGTTTTTTTTATCTTTTTTTAATTTTCATTTTGGGGGTTCCCCATGGGTGAGTCACTAGATCCCTGACAGTCGAGCTGTGCTCCTTCTTACCTTGTGTGTAGCTACCTCCAGCAATGGCATGTGAGGACTGTTTCTTCAGCAGGGCTGCAGGGGAGCTGCTAAGAGGGTGGAATGAATTGAAGGTGTGTGCAAGGGGGATGGTTACCCCATAGCAACTGCACCCCTAGCACCCACTATAGTTATACCCCTGATTTCACCTATCCCAGGCATTTTGTTCATTTTTTCCACCCAGCTCAATAAAGTAGTAGTTGTTTAACAAAAAAACAAAAAAAGCTTCCACAAGCCTGTCTATGTTCAGAATGGCTGAGCATAGTCATGTGATACTTCCTTTCAAGAAACAGAAAGCAGGAAGTACAAGGCTTGGGCGCTCCGAAATTTTATAAAAATGGTGTTTTGCCTTGATTACAGATTCAAATTTGGTGGGAGGAACCGAGGCATAGCTTGGTTCGACTCGGAAACCCAAAATTTGGATCTATCGGATTAACAAAAATCCGAACTTCTCATCTCTAGTTACTCTAGTATGAAACTTAATATTTCAATTAGCATAGCTGTATATTTATGGATGGTCAGTGAATCCAGGGAAGATAGAAACACATGATATGAAACAATGATCATAAAATATTAAGTGAAGGAAAAATTGTATTAGTTATAAGATGTAATGCAAATGATTGTCCTTCTGACCCCAAACCCAGGATCGGCCTTTACCTATCTTTGGACAGGTAAAAGTCTAATTATTTACATTTTACCAAATATTTTGTCAAATTCACATTTCTTGCTTTACATTTATAAAATATCATAATCTAAAAGATTGTTAAAAAAAAATAGTTTCCGCTAAAAGGAATAATTTAATCATGTTTTACTGGACATGTTAAATCGGAAATTCTCTACTTTTTAATTTCCTTTAACTTCCTTTTAATTAGCTTGTCCCAGATTACTTTACCTTTACCTTTTACTCACTAAAATCCTATTTTGAACACTGTATTCCTCAAACTATTTATATTACACATAAAAAAATATATATACTGTATATGTGTTTTAAATATTTGCATTGATGCTAACTCTAAATGAGGCCCAGTATCTTGAAAATAAATCTAATAGGGAAAGCAATATTTGAATTTTACTACTACCAATGACAAAAAGGCTTTCTTTTTTTTTCTTTTTTTTTTTTTAGGAAACAAATTTGTCCAACATGTACATGTGATAAGTACATCAAAAATATGGTATTGTAACAATGACATGCATTGACAACAGACGCTTGAAGGGCCCTTAAACGTCAGAATGGAAAAGGCAGGACACAGACGGAATGGAGTAGAGATCCGGAGCAGAGAGGAAGATCGACTGGTTACCTCACTGGTGCGTTTTGAGCAAGGTTCTCTTTCTCAAAGTGGTAACCATATGTATTAGACAGCCTTGTTTTATAGGTACAAGCCCGGTGTAATTAAAGACTGGACACCTGAACACCTGATGAAAATACTCACAACAACGGAGCCTCAATTGTACAAATAATAAAGCAATAATAGAAAAAGAAGAGCTTAAAAACCGTGGTGATATCATATAGGATCCTACATTTCGATAAATACAATAAACATGTGTGTTAAAAAATATCCATTTGTTGTCCCGACACAAACGAGGACATACGGGACTTGCTACCAGCAGGATTTATTCAATGAATGATCCAAAGTTGGACCAATTTAATTTAAAATGATTCAATACATAACAAATATAAAAGAACAAAATAAATAATGAAAACTAAAAGATAAAATAACGAAATCAAAAGCACAACTTTAAGTGTCAGTCAAAAGAAAAGATCCCCTGACAGACCCTATTCCAAGCCTTATCTCTAACCTCTACACTATACTTGCAGACATTAATAGAGGGAGTATAAAATATATATAACTCTGAATCTTGCCAAGACAATAAACATTATGTGATAGTGGTCGGCAAATTATATGGGAACATACAACTTTCAATAGATACCAAAAACCATGTGTTAAAGAACATTCAATTGTTGTCCTATCCAAAACGGAAACCTTTAGGACTAGCAATTGACAAGATTGGCTCAATGAATAATTCGGAATTGGACCAATATTGCTAAAAACAATTATTTATTGTCGATCCAAGAGAACTGAATAGATAAAAATGCGAAATATAAAATGCAAAATGTAAAAAATATATATAAAAACGGAATTTAAGAGCCACAAAAGATATTAGTCAAAATAATTAATCCCTAGACAAGCCCTATTGTAAGCAGTAACTCTGACCATTTCATGCTTTGTAGCTTAACCTCAGGGCTTCCTCGGGTTGAAGAAAGTGACATCAAGTTTTCATGGCAGAGATTTAAATAGAACCAAATGCACTCTACTTTTACGCATGTGCAGACCTGTAATGTGTAATGTGTATGTTCATGAATTGATACCGCCATTTTGGATACTGGCAAAGATCATATTGTGCCAATACATATTCATAAAACTTATTATTCAAATTATTATATCAATATTTTTTCTATGTCTATGTTCATGTATTAGCTTTTTATAAATGTTTTGTCTCATTGGGCCATATCCAGACTTGATGCCAAATGCCAGGTCCTCGCAGCATCCTAAGAACTGTATGGGTGTAATAGCTCGCTACTACCTTAAGATTTATGCACTGTCCCAACATAAAATAGGGACAGAATTGCATGTAAGCATCTTCATGTATAATTATTATATTAGAATTGTATAGTAACACAGAAATATAATATCACTATAAAAACACTAAGAATCTGCAGTTAATATGACTTGTCCATATATCTTAAAGTTGGATATGCTTTATTTCTCCTATGTTGATAAATATGGCCTCATAGTCACTACTAAGCCTAAGAACACTTATTAGAGAAAATGGAGATAAGACATGTTTTATTAAGAGCACTTCCAGTCTGCATGGAAATCAGATGTGTGCAGCTCAGTAGATCACAGTGACAACAAGCAGTAGCCAGCATGAGTTGCCATGTGAACTGAAGGCTTGGTACTCGGGGAAAAGAATGCTTTACAGAACAAGAACTCTCTCAAAACAGGTCAGATTAAACTAATTTCCACCACTGCCTAGTTCTCTGTCACAGATGAAAACTGGTTCTAGTTTGTATAACAAGGAAAAGAATCTTCTGATTTCAAAATGCACTAATGTGAAATGCAATACACCGTGTAAGGAAAATGACTCAAAATTCAAAGATAAATAATGCAGCCTAAATGAAGTGAGCAATGAGGGAATCTCATTATCCAACCTGATTTTGTTTCTTAACAAATGGTTGGGGTTCAGGAGAATGAACATATTAATTCAAGATTGTATCTGTCACTCCGTTGTACCATCTATTTTTGCAATTTGATTATACATAGGGATTTCATTGATTGTACACAGACCTCAGCCTGTCAGATAAATTGCTCACGATAAATGCGGAATTCAATTGGTTTCCTTGCAGTGCACATGCGTGCTCCAGATGCTATAGTGCGGAAATCCAGAGTACGGAACTAAGTTCTGTAAGTCCTGTAGGCCTGGAGATCCGTCCATCGAGGTGGTGCGTCCCTTCTATTCGCCTAGGGTGGTCGGGGGAGAGCTGATTGCGGAATTCAGTTGGTTTCCTTGCAGTGCACATGCATGCTCCAGATCTTACAGTATGGAAATCCAGGAGTATGGAACTAAGTTCTGTAGGCCTGGAGATCCGTCCATCGAGGTGGTGCGTCCCTTCTTTCCACCTAAGGTGGTCAGGGGGTGCATTTAAATTTTAAAGTTAGGGCAGGGTTTTAGCTTTCCATGTTGATCAGCAATCATACGGACTTAAGGATGCCTTATGGCAGCGTAACCCAGCTTAAGTCCACACAAGACAGGAGAATGACAGGGGACTTCACTCCCCTCTTCCGTGTGGACTGTCAGACCTCCAGACAAGATCCGAGGTCAGGATCCGGTCCAGTAACACTTATTTTTTTTCTAAGACATTGATATGGGTAAACCAAGAAGTATTTTACTGAAAGCAGAAAAAAGTTTTAACAAAAGGTTAGTTGAAATAAAGCAGCAGGAAATGCTAAGTAAGTACACAGTGTACTTACTTAGCATTTCCTGCTGCTTTACTCATCTTAGCAAAGGTGTCAGAATGGGGGGCAGTTTATTTGCCCCAAACGTAAAATGGCCACTGTTAAGGGTGGGAGTAGGGGCACCCTATGAGTATCGCTGGCAGGCAGATTCAACTGTGATTTGTCGGCTAACAGTCGGCCAATTCGCCAACAGTGGCTGTCAGGTTTATGTTCTTCTTCACTGACAGACAGCTTGAGCCTGCCAGTCACTGTTGGTTTCAGTGGGGGAAGCAGAAGAAGGTGCTCAGCATTCCATTCAACTTGTGTCTTTGATCTCCACTGGCTGCTCTGCTAAGGACCTGCTGCTCTAAGATGCCCTGAAGGAATTTATTAAGGTCATTTTTTTATTCTGTGTATTATTAAAAATGTATCATATTTCTGATAGTATAGGTTAGATTATTTAAATTTATATGTGATACATGAGGCACAGACTTTACTTCTGTGCATTTTACAGTCAAAGTTCCTGGGACTACATAAAATTCTTGAACATAGTCATCTGCTGTGCACAGGAATATACAAAGGACCGGATTCACACCTAAGAAGCTCCGGCTTCTTAGGTGTGTATTTTTAAGAATGTATCTACTGCGTATGCGTATTACGTAGATTGTGCCCAGCGGTCTTAAAAGACTGCATGTTTGCAATCTACGTAATGAAGTGCTATGTAGATTGCGTAAAATATTTACTATGCATGCGCATTAGTGCAGCACTTAGAAATCGACACGCAATTTTGAAAAACACGTAGTTGAGAATCCGGTCCTAAGAGAGTAGGGGCTTTTGCAATTTGAACTTTCATCTTTGATCAAATTTATACAGTGAGACAGACAATGTTGTAATCTGCCCATTCTTAGATTTATTTCTGTAACAGTCATTGGGGTAGATCCAGAACTACGTTTCGATCTTTTAGACCGCATATACGCAATCTACGTATCGAAACGATACGCAGATTACGTACAATAGCTACTACACATGCGCAGTAGCTATTGTTCATTGAATTACGTCCGTCTGTGGAAGACGGATGTAGTTCTGGATCCAGCCCATTGTCTGTATTTTGTACAGTTATTTTAATGTTTTTCTTCTAAGTAGAAAGTATCCAAATGATAATCAAATTAATTTCTTGTGCTCTGTATGCTCTCAGTCTTCAGCATAAAACAGAAAGTAACATAATTTATTTCACATACATACATACATACATACAAACATACATACATAAATACATACATACATACATACATACATACATACAATATTATTCATTATGTATTTACTTATTTGTAAAAACACATGAATCCCTTCCATAATGACTGAACACAAAAAACGTCTTATTTAATTAAGAGTCATAAACGCCTGCTTTAAGCATATTGGCTCAGTATGTTGTATTAAGTTGCTGTAGTATGTTGTTGTATTATGTCTTTTTTATGTAACCATTCTGGTGATCTGCTGTTATTTAATGAAGTCCTTGCAGCTTGTTTTTCAATATATATCAGGAAAATAATGTTTAGCTTTCCATAGAAACCTTTTGTTTTTGTTCCTTTTTTCTATTATAAAAAGATCAGCTCTATGTAAGGTGACAGCTGAACAGACATTTACAGTAAAATTGTGTTTCCTGATAAAGTGATTATATGCCAGTATTGATGTAGAGTGAGGATGTTCAAGGACAATCTGAGTGACAATGTAAGAGTGGTAAATATAAAGCCAAACAATGGCACTCTCCTAGCCTTCAGAGTTGTCATAGTGACAATACAAAGGAATTCTATAGCTATAAAAGCAATCAAAATTAGACAAAGAACACCATGAACAAAATAAAGCTATAAATTCTAGTTGACTTTTATTTGTTGTTTTATCTTGGTTACTTTAAACTCAATATTTATAAAACTCAGCTATTAATCTTTATACCAGCAGACTGAAGCTACTAACCAGACATGTCTGTTTCTGTTGACAGCACAGCAATAGAGTCCTTAATATACTGTCTAGATGTCATTCATGACTCAGGTCCCCAAATCTAATCTTCAAAATCTAGTTGCCAGTCATATTACGTCTAAAGCATGTACTAATATAAAATAGTGCAGTGATTGGAAGTAGGCGTAAGAAAGCAAAAACCTAAATTATTCACCAATTATAAAACCTCAGCACAAACAACAGTATACGTACAGTATGTTAGTGCAGACCAATTGCTTATTGCCACACATGCAGTGGCAAGAGAAGATTCACACCATGGCCAATATTTGCATGTGCTGTTCCTGCTAGTACTGTTACATGCACTAGAATCCCTTGAGCAAAAGCCATTGACAAATTCAAGCAAATATCTTCTGGCACCTCTAAATCAAGCAAATTCATGCCCAAAATGAACACTAGGCCCCAAAAAGAAATTGCAGGTTAACAAACTTCACAGATTCATGAAGAATCTGAGAGTCCACAAATTATATGTATCATAACAGATTCAGACACTGTACTTCTAGACGAAGCATACATTTCAGATTCAGACACCGTACTACTAGAAAATGAAGACATTTTAGATTTAGACACTGTACACCTAGACAAGGCAGACATTTCTGATTCAGACACTGTACCCCTAGATGAGGCAGACATTTCAGATTCAGACACTGTACTGTTAGACGAGGCAGACATTTCTGATTCAGATACTGTGCTCCTAGACGAGGCAGACATTTCTGGTTCAGATACTGTACTCCTAGACAAGGAAGACATTTCTGATTCAGACACTCTACTACTAGACGAGATATACATTTCTGATTCAGACACCGTACTCCTAGATGAGGCAGACATTTCTGATTCAGACACTATACTTCTTGACAAGGCAGACATTTCTGATTTAGACACTGTACTCCTAGGCGAGTCAGACACTTCTGATTCAGACACTGTACTCCTGGATGAGGCAAGGCAGACATCTGATTCATATATGGTTCTCCTAGATGAGGTAGACATTTCTGATTGAGACACTGTACTCCTAGACGAGGGAGACATTTCTGATTCAGACACAGTACTCCTAGATGATGCACACATTTCTGATTCAGACACTGTACACTGTACTTCTAGACGAGGCAGACTTTTCTGATTCAGACACTTTACTCCTAGACGAGGCATATATTTCTGATTCAGACACTGTACTCTCAGACGAGGCAGACATTTTAGATTCAGACACTTTACTCCTACACGAGGCATATATTTCTGATTCAGACACTGTACTCTTAGACGAGGCAGACATTTCTGATTCAGACACTGTACTCCTAGACGAGCCATATATTTCTGATTCAGACACTGTACTCTTAGACGAGGCAGACATTTTAGATTCAGACACTGTATTCCTAGACTCCTAGACGAGGCAGACATTTCTGATTCAGACACTGTACTTTTGGACGAGACAGAGATTTCTGATTCAGATACTGTGCTCCTAGATGAGGCAGACATTTTCGATGCAGACACTGTACTCCTAGATGAGGCAGACATTTTCAATGCAGACACTGTACTCCTAGATGAAGCAGACATTTTTTCGATGCAGACACTGTACTCCTAGACCAGGGGTTGCCAACCAGCCCTTAGAGCCAAAAAGTTACAGTCGAAGTCTCAGGGAGCATCTGGTCTGCAATCCTGGGATAGCACATTTCCCCTGCATTACACAATACAGAACCATGAATGACACACAAACTCTCACAAATACACATAACTATTGTCACACACATGACTATTGTCAAACACACAAATACACATAACTATTGACACACACACACACACATAAATACACACAACTATTATAACACACACAACTATTGTCACATACATAAATAAACATAACTATTGTCACACACACATAACTTTTCACAAACACAAATACACATAACTATTGACAAACACAAATACACATAACTATTGATACACACACAACTATTGTAAAACACAGCTATTGTCACACACACACACACACACACACACTCACAAACACACACACACACACATACAAATACACATAACTATTGTCACACACACAAAACACATAACTATGGATACACACGCACAAACTGTGGAGACATACACACACACACACACACACACACACAAACTGTGGAGAAACACACACACAAACTGTGGAGAGACACACACACAAACTGTGGAGAGAGAGAGACACACACACACATGTACAAACTGTGGAGAGACACACACAAACTCTGGAGAGAGACACATACACAAACTGTGGAGAGACACACACACAAACAAACTGTGGAGAGACACACACGCAAACTATGGAGAGACACACACACACACAAACAAACTGTGGAGACACACACACACACACACAAACAAACTGTGGAGATACACACATACACAACTTTAGAGAGAGACACACAGATTTACTTACCCAGTGCAGCCATCTCAGTGTCCAGCCAGACGGTGCCTGCATTTACAAACTGCAAGGAGACTGAGGCCCCCTGGAGGCTGCCCCTGGGATGCCTGTTCTTGTATCTTTTTTTTTTTTACATGGGATGAATGACAGCACAGACGGTGCAGGGATCGCTCCAAGTTGCAGATGCTGCGGCTGCTGGATATCAGCAGTAAATCAGAGATCTCTCCCCAAGCTATATAGAAGGAGATCTCTGGTTTACAGCTGCTCCAGGAGCCGCACGACAGACCTTAAAGACATTTCTGATTCAGACACTTTACTCCTAGATGAGGTACACAAATGGTCATTTAAATGCCTCCCCCCACCCACTTTCACGTAACTTTGTCCGTACGGATTTAAACCACGCCCCTCCGCACGTATGTCCCCAAATGGGATTCACAAGTACGTGTCTATTGGACTTCCGAGTGTAAATTCAACGTAAATAGCGTAAATAAAGTTACTATGCATGTGCAGTTCATCTGATCCTAAAATTACACATGCAAACTCCACATGAAAATGCAGTTGCAATCTCCAGTTAGAACATGTGAATTGCGAATAAGGGACATCCGAAAGTTCCTTTTCGGATGTCCCTTTTTCGAATACTTACCAATTGAGACTTTTTTTAAATGAATGGGTGAGTATGGCGTTCCGTCGCTGCTATCGCCGGACCAGGGACAGGTGAGTAAACTATCTGTGCGGGGTAGGGAGGGTTAGGGTCACGCTGTAGGGGAGGGAGAGTTAGGGTCAAGCTGCAGGGGAGAGAGGGTTAGGGTCAGGCTGCAGGAGAAGGAGGGTTAGGGTCACGCTGTAGGGGAGGGAGGGTTAGGGTCAGGCTGCAGGGGAGAGAGGGTTAGGGTCAGGCTGCGGGAGAAGGAGAGTTAGGGTCAGGCTGCAGGGGAGGGAGGGTTAGGGTCAGGCTGCCAGGAAAGGGTTAGGGTTAGGCTAGTGAGAGGGGAGGGTTAGGGTTACAATTAGGGAAGGGGCTATTTTTCCTTACCTTTTAGCTGAATGGAGCTTTCGGAGGTCTGTGGATCGATTGCTTTGCCTCATCGAGGCATAGCAATCGAAATCCCAGCCAGGTGCCAACT
>WWET01002936.1:151641-167203 GCA_011038615.1 Limnodynastes dumerilii | reverse complement strand
TGGCCATGTGTTAAAAGTAAAATGTAAATTAGAAGACCATTTCTCATTTTTTTTTCCAGGGTTTTTTTCTGTGCAATTACAGGTGCCAGCATGGCCAAGTACCAACATGCCCTGATTCCAGGACCCACTGATACATGCAGTCCCATAAATAAACATGGGGGGAATGGGGATTTAAAACAACAATACTTCTTTTTAAATGAACACTCCTCCTGACACCTTTCCTCAAGAATGCCGTAGGCTTTAACCTATTTATCCTATTTAAGGAAGTATAAAAGAGAAACCCCAAGTTACAATGTATAGATAGTAGCTGTTCTCATAACACAAGGGTAGTTCCTAGAGCGACTACTTCCCTTCTTGAGCAGAGAAACCAGGGGAGTTTAATATTACATTACCTTCAGTGATCCTAATTTCAGGTTTGAACTCTGATAGTGTGATAAAACCAATTGTACATTTATTATCCTATTGGAACTAAAAGAA
This sequence comes from Limnodynastes dumerilii, assembly GCA_011038615.1. Classification (NCBI taxonomy): domain Eukaryota; kingdom Metazoa; phylum Chordata; class Amphibia; order Anura; family Limnodynastidae; genus Limnodynastes; species Limnodynastes dumerilii. Next base: position 166,726 of record WWET01002936.1, on the reverse strand, counting down.
ATATGAATAGGCACAATCTTGTGTGGCAGATGGGTACGAAAAAGAAGACACCAATGTTCCAAGCATTAGAATACCAGAGAAGGAGTTATAAAAGGAGGTTCCTGAAAGCTGACAGTTGTAAGCACAGACAGAGAAGTAAGGGTTAGCACTGCTAATTGCAGTACAGGAATAGAAGCACAGAAGCTGCTGACAGTGTATGTGCTCTGAGATTCACCCAATAGAATGATGTGTGAAGGACAGACATTTAGGCAACGATGGAGATCAGTTAAGGTAAAAAAGGCAACCAAAAGTGAAGGGTAAAGACGGGAGGAAAGTGTATAGGAAGAAAGCATATTAAATATGGGTTGTGTAAAATGACATATTGTTTAGCAAGTACTGTACTAAAAGAAAAAAGTATAAAAAAATAAAAATAAACTCTCATAGTATTTTATGATTATTTGTCTGACTGCATTGCAGTTAACCATATGCAGTAATGTTATTACACATTTCTAGACTATGAGGATGACATTCATGTTAGAATAAAAATAAGATGTAAGTAAAAGTTAGGGTTATCATAAATAAATATAGCTTGTGGATGAAGAAATCATGATGCTATAAACACAATTGCGTAACATGAATATTTGCTTGTGGAATGAGTATCCAGACATTTCTTTTGCTGAGAAAAGTTGCGTTATATAAAAAAAAAATAAACTTTAATTCTTCTTTAAATAGAAAAGATGAAAGGTAAAGTTTATTGATCTGTACTAAAATTTTCATATTAATTCTCTCAATGGCGGCAGTCAGCCTGGACTATAATTATGTGTTTAACTTTTGTACTAGTCAATCATATTTCATAGGCATAATATTTTTAACTGATTTGTTGTGCTGCTGATTCATATACAATATCATCAAATGAAATTGGGCAGAATGATCATTGTATCATAAGGTAAATGGACATATCAAGCAAAACATCATTAGATTACTGTACCGCTACTGTATGTACCAGTCAACTTGCAATAAGACTATAACCTGTCACCTAGGATTGGATTCAGAACTAATAATGACAGGGTACGTATGCATTCAGAGGGAGAAAATAATCGATGTGAGGGAATTGCGCATATGTTGCACAACGTTCTAATATGCATTGGAATTTAGCACGCTCAATGCTCATCTCCTATGATGGGGAATGACAACCCCAACAAAAAATGTATTCTACAAAAGGTACAATGCTTTTTACATACCAGGTTACGAGACTAAAACAGAATTAAAAGACATAAGCAATTTAAAACAAAAATGGAGAAATAATAGAAAATAATCACCTTTGTGGAAATTAAATCTGGACTTGAGGTTTAACAGAAACGTTGGATAATCCCGCCAGACTGACAACATGGACCCCACATGGAACCACACTGTGCCTTTTGCTGATTCCATATTTAAAGACACCTTGTTTATCAACAGGCTTTGACCTCAGTATGGGGCTGTTCTGAGATTCTGGGACCTATCCATCAGATTTTGATAACTGAAACCATAAAACCATATTTCTGTCTCTGAGTGGTTGTAAAACTTATATAAGTATAATATTCACAGTCCTGGCTTTATGAGTAATGTCTGATTATCCAGCAATCCCTAGGCATGGCCAGCGTGATGCGTTCTGTGGAGGGATGCAGCGCTTCCTGCTGCCATGCTGCCGCTCATCCCCCTGCTTCTCAGAGCTGACATTTAGCCAGACATGGGGCCTGATCCAGAACAACGCTTCAAAGCGAATTTACGCGTGGCGGAGATGTAAAATCACTGTTTAGAACGCACTGCGCATGCGTACCATAGAAAATACGCACATTCACGTAGTGTAATTGTGAACGTATGGGCCATTCACGTATGTGTCACGTAAATACTTACGTGTGGGTGTGTCAATTTTACGTTACTCGAAAATACGTCTGAAATACGTGAAGTAGGCGGGGGGTGGTATTTAAAGTGTACAGTATGGGCGTGCTTAGCTGTGTAAATTCGTTCAGCCCATACGTACGTGTGCGTATGACAGTGGTTACGTGTGAAAAAGTTAAGGTAGGGTTTGGGAAGCGTATCTTGACAAAATACGTCCGTGCAAGGGGTGTGCCAAGGGGAGTGTAGCAAACTTACGTGCACGAAAATGCGCTCCGCGAATAAACGTACGGCAAACGTAGTTCTGGATCTACCCCATGGTCCTTAAGAAAGTGGCGCCAGCCTGTGCTGTAGGTAGATGCTATATCCAAGTGGACTAAAGGACCTCTACTGATGTCTAGCCCATGTGACCAGTCACCTGATAAGAGGGAGAAGTCAATGTTTCCTCCGTTTTCTTGTCTATGCAGCACATGGATGCTGCCGTTGCTGTGTCAGAATGATTTCAGGTACAATCGTGTCTGTAATTTTCTCTCATGTAAAGTTATTTTTTTGTGGTGTGAGAGGTAGATGCTGCAAAGAGAAATGTGTGTAGTCTGCTTTAAATGGTGTAAAGTGTGTGCATATGTACATAACATGTCTAATGGGTGCACATTCTGTGTGTATATAGCCCATCTAATGGGTGCAGTGTGTGTGTGTGTGTGTGTGTGTGTGTTGCATGTCTTATGGGTGCACTGTGTGTGTATAGCATATCTTATGGGTGCACTGTGTGTGTGGCATGTCTTATGGGTGCACTGTTTGTGTAGCATATCTTGGGCAGAGTTGGCGGAAGTAACTTGGGTAAGCGTGGCGGGGGAGACACTCCGCTCCGTCTATCATCTCCTGCTGGTCACACCAGTGCTGCAATAAAAATAAAAGAACTTAAAAAAAAAAGATATACTTACCTAATGTTGGCGCTGGGATCCTTCTTACTCCTCCATGCTCCCTTCTCACTGAATGTCGGGAGTGACTTTCAGTGAGCAGCACACAAAGAGGAGCCTGAAGACTGAATAAACAGAGGAACAAAGGCCAAGTAAAAGGTAAGTAATAGGGGCACAAGCAGGGTGAGCATGAAGGAAGTACAGCAATGTGATTATGAAGGGGGCACAGCAATGTGATTATGAAGGGGGCACAGCAATGTGATTATGAAGGGGGCACAGCAGTGTGATTATTAAGGGGGCACAGCAGTGTGATTATAAAGGGGGCACAGCAATGTGATTATAAAGGGGGCACAGCAGTGTTATTTGAAAAGGGGGCACAAGAGTGTGATTATAAAGGGGGCACAGAAGTGTGATTATAAAGAGGGCACAGCAGTGTTATTTGAAAAGGGGGCACAGCAGTGTGATTATAAAGGGGGCATAGAAGTGTGATTATGAAGGGGACACAGCAATGGGATTATAAAGGAGGCACAGCAGTGTTATAATGAAGGGGGCAAAGCAGTGTTATTATGAAGGGGGCACAGCAATGTGATTATAAAGGGGGCACAGAAGTGTGATTATGAAAGGGACACAGCAATTCGATTTTAAAGGAGGCACAGCAGTGATATTATGAAGGGGGCACAGCAGTGTTATTATGAAGGGGCACAGCAATGTGATTATAAAGGAGGCACAGCAATGTGATTATAAAGGAGGCACAGCAATGTGATTATAAAGGGGGCACAGCAGTGTTGTTATGAAGGGGACACAGCAGTGTTATTATGAAGGGGGCACAGCAGTGTTATTATGAAGGGGGCACAGCAGTGTGATTATAAAGGGGGCACAGAAGTGTGATTATGAAGGGGACACAGCAATGTGATTATAAAGGAGGCACAGCAGTGTTGTTATGAAGGGGGCACAGCAGTGTTATTATGAAGGGGGCACAGCAATGTGATTATAAAGGGGGCACAGAAGTGTGATTATGAAGGGCACAGCAATTCGATTATAAAGGAGGCACAGCAGTGTTATTATGAAAGGGGCACAGCAGTGTGATTATGAAGGGGGCACAGCAATGTGATTATGATATTTATAAAAGAGGAGGGTGCAAATAAATTTTTGCAGGGGGGGGGCTAAAAATTTATTTGCCCCCAGCCCTGTCCCTAGGTATGAGGCTTGCGTTCCCAGTGGCTTATTAATGCTCCTTTCCAACATGCCACCGACTCCAAAATTGCAAGTCTTACCAACAGGAGCAGTAGTGTCATACTTTTTTAAAGTTTGGGGTTTCCACAAATATAAGATGAAAAACTGCTTTGATCCTAGGGTCAGATACTGGCCAAATCTCTGTGTTCCTTCTAGATGCCACTGAGATGTATACCCCTTGGGGTTGTGCTGGAGTCTCTTGTCTGCAAAGTTTCAGGTAAGGTGTGAATGGTATCTGACCATTTCCTTTCTCTGGCTGACTCTAGAGGGACATTTGGCTATTCAGCCAGACCCGTTGGTGGGAAGACAAATGTTCTCAGAAAATGTGACCAGCAATATTCCATAACAGAGTGCAGATTGAACATGTGAAATGTTAATCCTAACAAATATTCCACATACGTTCCTGACACGGACAAATGCAGTAACTGTGATGCTGATTCCTAGATATGGATATTGCCCTTGATTTATTTTATTATGTTTATTTACTTTTTTTAAAATTAAGCCGAGGTTTTACTAAAGGTGACAGAGAGCCAGATCCTGAGCTAAGTCCATTAGTATTTACTGCGTATGCGCACAGCAGATGTTACACCACGTAATTCCTAACGTACATACCATTAGCGTAAATATGAACGAACTGGCGGGGCATCAATATGACACATGTAATTATGCTTTTGGAGGCGGAGAGAGGCATTTAAATTGGACAGTATGGGCTGGGTTTGGCCGTCACGTACGTAAATCACATACGTATGTCAGTACTTGCGCTAGGAAACGTTAAGGTAGGGTTTGGGAAGCGTAAAATGGCCAAAGTTCGTATGACCAAGGGGAATGCTTAGGGGAGTGCATAGTAATTATGCTAGCGTAAATACGCTACATGTTCTAACGTAACAAGCCCGTAGCTCTAGATTTACCATAGAATGTCTAAATAAATTAATTAATTTATTTCAATTTCCCTTACGTCATTGCCTTGTTTGGGCAGATGACATTCATTTATTTAAATTTCAACACTTTAGAATTAATGTTGCCACTCTCACTCTTGACTCACACTCACCTTTTCGTTTCCCTTTTCCAATCATCTAAAGTGGTTTTCATTTTTTTGTTAACTATAAATATGGATCAGACAGAATACATTTAAACAAAGTTGCTGTTGTACTACACTGTAAATGTTTGATATGTGCCATTTTCTAAATTATAGTTTGAGAGTTACTTTTGTAAATTGCAAAGGGAAGATGAAAAAGATGTTATTATACTTGTACTAGAAAGATGAATGAGAGGTCAACAGAAAATACTGTGGTGTATCCATCATTTCAGAAGCAGTACTTTAGGATTTGCAGTCCTTTTCAAACGCAAGAATTGAAGTAAGATGACTGAGTGCTAACTTTGAATACAGGGACCGGTATAATTTAAACTGCTAATCATTACTAAATGGAGAGAACTTGTTTATGCTTTTGCTGTAATAATTTCTCTGTAAGCGTATTTTATATTAATAGTTTAAAGAGGATCAATACCCAAAAATTTGTTTTGTCCAATTTAATGCATAACAAAGTGCTTGACCACTGCATGCTTTTCATCTGTATCTGCCCCCAAATTTTCTGATCAATTTCCTGTACCCAGATGAGAAATCATGCAGTACATAGCAAAAGACTCACCTGTTTAATATTATAACATAATATATAATATATTACAACTTTATAGCAATTCAAATAATTAAAATAGGGAGTATATTCAAGCCAAGAAGGGGGTTAATAAAGATGTTGTGGCAATACCTCCATGGGCATACAAAGAGCTGTAATAATGCTATGCATTCTCTTATCTCCCTGTGCTCACCATGTGGTATAACTGGCTTGCAAATGCACGTGGCATGCCTTCATTGCTTCTTACTATACAGAGCAGCAATGAATGGCACAGTTCTTACAACTTATTTCCATTTGGGACATAGGTAGAGTGCTTAAATAAGGACAGGACTATCCCACCAAAATCAGCAAACTGAATATTGTATTGTATCAGCTTACCCCCTAACCACAGGTCTATCTCCCTAACCCACACATATAGACACACACACCATCAAGCACCCCTGTCAAGTGCCATCCCAGCTGTTGGGTAGATGTGTCCCTGCCTGATGCACTTCATGAGCAATAGGATGATTATAGGATAAGAAACAGTGGATATGATGGTGCCCTCTATAAATAAAATAGCTGCCTCTAGCACAAAAGTTACCACTCTACCTTAAAATTCAAGCACTATAAAGAGTGTTGGGCACTAAAATGGGATAGAAACTAAATTAAATTAAATAAAACTACCTAAGGAAGAAAACACTTCGTAAACCAACATTAGAATCATAGGTATGTAAATAAAACACATATAGCTAACACCTAAAGTGTAACAAAAGAAATCGGAATGTGAGTATGACAGTCCCAGATTAATAAAGTTAAATGTCCTTAATAGTGAAAACCAGCAACAGAATGTCTCAAAGGAATGGTTCAAAATGGTATTCAACCCGCTGGTCAGCCTTTGTAATTGGTGCAACTTATCTTCCTCACACATTCCGGGTGGAGTTGTGAAGGTTCTCTAGGGAGAATTATCTCTGCCTAAAGAGGGGGAGTGAGTGAAAGTCATTTTGATTTGGATCCTGGGAATTCAAGTTGCACCAATTACATGACCAGCGGGTTGAATACCACTTGAACCATTCCTTTAAGACATTTTGTTACACTTTGTGGAATTGAACTTTGGTTGTGTTTTACTATTAAAGACATTTAACTCTATTAATCTGGGACTGTCATACTCACATTCCGGTTTCTCTTGTTACACTTTAGGTGTTAGCTATATGTGTTTTATTTACATACTTATGATTCTAATGTTGGTTTACAAAGTGTTTTACTCTGTAGGTAGTTTTATTTGATTTTATTTCATTTTTATCGCATTTTACCACCCAACACTTTCTTTATATTGCTTGAATAGGATGAATATGTATTATATGTGTCATATATTCATCATGTGCATGGTTTCTCTGTTAAATTATTCACCTAATTTGTACACAGTTACAGTACATATCAATATAAAAGAGGCTAGCGTAATTTTAATACTACTGAAACATCTAACTAGTTTTTTTTCCACATTGAGCATAATCTCTAGATTTAGTGGGTTTTCTATATTGCACTGACAGAACAAATTTTCACTTATCTATATAGAATAACACTGATTCTTTGATGCACATCTGATTGTACCTCCTGGTTTGATAGCCTGAAAGCTCATTTCCAGAGCTTTGATACACCGCTGTCTCCAGTGGAGAGAGAGTAATGCTACCGCTGTTCATTCTCAAGTATTTTAAAAGCATCATGGGAAAATTCTTTTTTTATACATGATTGTATCTTTTATTTTACTGACATCTAAACTTATCTTGATTATGGCACTGATAATTTTTTTTTATGTAAATAGTTTTCATTGAAAACCACAGAGAGGGAGCATACAGTTGAGGTGTCAATAACAATATATATCATACAGCAGGCTAGTACAGTTGTTACATAAGTTAACTACAGACCGTAATCATGTGGGCATATTAAAAGGAATCATCAGCTAAAAGACACTGTATTTTTAGTTTCTAGTTATTTAAGCTATCTCCTAAGATTGTTTAACTAGGGATGGGGGGAGGATAAGATAGGGGTGGAGAGGGGAATTTTTCGGAAAGGTCAATATAGGTCTTTTAGAAAGTTAAAGGAAGATGACTGTAATAGCATCTTATAATCATGGTTATCAGTCTAGCTCAAGTCAAATGGATAGATAAGCCTGGTAACTGCAGAGGTGGGTCAAGAGATGTATCTATTTGTTGCCGCATGAAAGTGGAATAGTGGTTGAGGACTCAAATTGTAGACAGTAGTCCATGTATCAAAGACCATGGGAGTGTGTGTGTCTACAGCCATCCAATCTAACCCCTCCTTGTGTGTGTTTTTCTGCAGTCATCCTTTCCTGCCTTGTGTGTCTCTAAAGCTATCCAATACAGCAGTATCCAAACTCCCCCCTCCATGTGTGTGTCTGCCAGCCTTTCTGCCCCTTTTGTGTGTCCATTAAGCCTTATTTTTCCTTCCTTGTGTGTTTCCAGTAAGCCTTATTGCACCTTCCTTGTGTGTGTCCAGTCAGCCTTCTTGCCTCTTCCTTGTTTATGGCTAGCAAACATTTATGCCCCTTCCTTATGTGTGTCCATTTAGCCTTAGTGCTCCTTCTTTCTGTGTGGCCAGTCAGCCTCAATGCTCCTTCTTCTCTCCCAGCAAGCCTTATTGTCCCCCTCTTTATCTGTGTCCAGTCAGCCTTATTGTTCCTTCATGTTTGTCCAATCAGTCTTAATGCCCTCTTTCTCTGTATAGTCAGCTTTATACCCCCTCCTTCCATATATATAGCCAGCCTTATTGCCCTTTTCCTTCTGTGTCCAACCAGTATTATTGCTACCTCTTTCTGTGTGTAGCCAGCCAGCCTTATTGCCCCCTCTTTACTTGTGTCCAGTAAGCTTTATTGACTGCTTTTTCTGTTTGTTCAACCAGCCTTGTTCCTACTCCTTCTGTGTTCAGCCAGCCTTATTGCCTCTTTATGTGTATCCAGTCAGCCTTATTGCCCCCTCCTGTTGTGTCCATTCAACTTTATATCCCTTCCTTCTGTGTATTCAACCAGCCTTTTTTGCCCTTTCCTTCTGTGTCCAACCAGTCTTATTGCCCCCTCTTTGTAGGTAGCCAATCTTATTCCCACCTCTTTATGTGTGTCCACTCAGCCTTATTGCCACCTCCTTCTGTTTCTATTCAGCCTTAATGCCCCGCGGCCGTATGGTCGCAGACATAGTCGTAAAAGTTAAGTTAAGGTAAGAATCTGGACATGTGTCTTCTGCCATTTTCTGTCTTCATTGACTCTTCTTTTTTTATAACACCAAAATATCTGTCCATGAAAGTACTGTAGGTAGATGTAACATGAGCACAAGAAGAGATGTAAGAGAGGGATTACAGAAAACAATGATAAAATGGCTGTTAATGCCACATGTTATACTTCCAATATTTTGCTGAAAAACCAAGCAGTAGTTAAAGAGCAGTAAAACAAATTGTAAAATTAATTACAGATACTAAATTAGTATAATCTCAGTGTCGCATCAAGTTTTACATGCCAGATGAAAAAGCTAAGCTATTTACTTGTAGAAGCCCTTTTTGCTATCTCACTTAGTTCCAGCAAGTTCATTCCAGTTCACTGAGTTATTTTATAAAATCTGATCTCTTTCAGCTGATGAATCCTGTAGGTCCTGTTAAAATGTAATTTGGATGAAGTCAATATTGTAACATTTTCAGCTGATGAATCCTGTAGGTCCCCTCCAGATGCTTCTCCGAATAAGAATCCATACTTAGGCTTGCCACCAGCATCCTGCTCTGACCACCCACTGTTACTTGTAGCCTAAATCCTAAACTGCCTGTTATGTATTTTAATTAGAAAAAAAAAACCTATGCTTATAAAAAGTACCCTTTAAATATGGTGATTCAAAATGCATAAGTAACTCCAGTGATGCATAAAAAGCGTAAATAACTTATTTTATAGTTTCACTTGCAGGAATAGTGCTAGAAAATGTAACAACAATATCATACCTAATCTATAAATATGCTAAGTATTACTAGTGGAACTAAAAATACAACTGCAAGCAAACCAAGAATAGCTGATGCCTGACACTGGGCAGCATCAGATTGCCGTCATACAAGATTTCACATTTAGAAGTGTTGTTTTGTACTCTATTACTAATCCTCTGCTAAATAAGGATACGCAAGTGTTAAGATGAAAAAAAAAAAAGAGAGATTATCTCAACACTGTACAGTAAATTTAAAATGACTGCTGAGGTCTGGAAATATTTAGCAATCATTCTGTTCCCATCATGCGTTGTAGAACACATTAAAGTAAGACTTTTATTTCCTGAAATATGCCACATTTAAGAAGCTGTTAGATAAAACCCATTTGGCCGTTTCCACGCTCCCATTTTTCCAACAATACTTGCTATAACATCTCTTGTTGAAATCCTTGCTTTCCTATCAATTACATGATGCTATGCAGATCATAGTTTTTATATTTAAATAAAAAATGACTATATCATATTCATGTAATGCAAGAAGAAAAATGAGAAGGAGCACCCTTTGCTGTATAATGTAATGCCATTTAAATAAGCAATATAGCAGGTCGTTATGCATGCAAAAATACATCCTAGTCTTGGTTACTTCCTGCAATTTAATCCCCAAGTAATTGCATCATAGTTTTTATGGTATTGTGCAATTTTTTTTTTGTTTTATGTCATTAAACCAGTTGTGTTAAAGGCAAATACATTACATATTATTTTATGTGTATTTACAATCCAAAGCAATTAGAGCACATTACACACCTCCTTCATGTTTTCAGAGAAAGAGTAGCTGTGGGAGCATAGATACCATCTAAAATAATAGTGTCATTATGAGATGATGTCATATGCCATTGTGGGATTTAACTCAACATCTCAAAATGTAAAAATGAACAGATATTTTTCTGTATCTCTAGTTATTACCATGTTTATCATAGTTTTCTAAATGAAAAAATAATGTACTGAATATTTTGCAACTAATTATCTCTTGCTTTCATGAAACAGAAAAGAACCTGACAAAATTAAAATCCTTAATGGCAAGAAGGAATTACAAATATTTAGAAATCTTATCTCATACTAACTGCTCCAACATTTGGATTGCACAACCAAAAAGGAGATGGAGTCTATGGTAAAGAGGGCAGAGTATATCAAGAAGCTTTCTCCTACATACAAAACATTACACTTGATGTTGGCACTGATGTGGATGGGTAGGGATGTCTGGTGGATCTGTCCTAAACTTGACTTCTTCTGGGATTTTGTTCAGATGTTTCTGGCCACCCTCCTTCCATCTGCCATCCCTAAAATCTCTTGGAGCTAAATTTTGTAAAATGAGAGTTTGGCTGTGCTTTTAAACCACTGCACATTGTCACCTTTTTCTGGCAGTTTAGGGACCAAAACTGCCACATATTTTATTGGGTTGTTTAGTGTATCAATTTAAAACGACCGGTGATCTATGGCGGTGTATAAACCTTCAAACTGCCATACTTTTTATGTAAAATTCTGTGGTTTGGATACAAAATGCATTCATTTGAATTGTAAAAAAAAATGTAAAAACATAAAACATAATAAAAGTTATCCACAATCATTATTGTACTACAAGTCACAGTCATTTCAGGTTGCCATTAAACACTTGGACATGCTGGTTCTTGGAGTTCTAGTAGTACTAGTAGTAGCTGACACTACGACCTGCTGCGACCTGTAGTTCCCCCACTAAACACAAATGCCAGCTTCTGTATACACAAATGCCAGCTTGATATTAATAAATAAAGAATGAAATATGATTAAATATGAAATTAATAAAAAAAATCTTTCATTCTTACCAGCTGGATCTTCACCTGGAAAGGTCTTATAAGAATTTATTCCAAGCAAGGCTTGGGGAGAAAAACAACACCTTTAGTGCCACACAAATCTTGCATCTTGCATGCTAGGCCACTTGCCATAAATGACTGATCTGACAACCGCAACCTCTATTTATAAGTCGTGAATGTGGGAAAATCCCATTTTATAAATAGATCTTGTGCCTGTCAGATTAGGCATTTGCGGCAGGCGGTCTTGGAAAGACTAAGTCTGGCTCAGTTTAACAATTTACAACACTGGACCATACAGATGAAGATCCAGCTGGTAGGTATGAAAGGATTTTTTATTTCTTTTTTTAATTATTAATTTATTTGTGTATTTATAGTTGACAATTATGTTTTGTGGGGACACTACTGTTCACAGCAGGTCCTGGTGTGAGGCTATGCTAGCGCTTGGAGTACTACAAGTGCTAGCATACCCAAGTGTTTATTGGCAACATGGGCTTGCTTTGACCTGTAGTGCAACAATAGAAGTGAATAATTTCATATTTTTATTGTTTTATTCAATTTAGGATTTGTTTTTTCTATATTTAGTGTATATGAGTGTGGTGTGAGTTTCTGTATTGTTAGTGTAGTTATTATTTAGTTTTTTTGGGGGGATAACTGGTTGTTATTTCATCCAAACTGGAATGGCGATTTGTAAAGTGACACTTTTGGAAAATGCTCATTCTGGTCCTTTTAATTGCAGTTTAACCATTAGTTAATGCAGTAGTTATAAAACCACAAGAAAAAACAAGCAGCAGTTTTATCAAACAGCACTTTAGTAAATCTTACCCTAGGGCTTTTCTTTTACGCTATCCTATGCCTGATGTGGATGTGGCCCTATCTAAGATAGCAGCAAATGTTTTGGTCGCGACCATGAGTCTAATTGAGAAAGCCCTAACTTGAGAAACATATATAACATGTGTCAGGTATGGAACATATGACTTATCATCAAGGCACAGAGCAGAGGAGGCCTACTATAATATTTGTACCCCATGGTTTCATTTCCAAACACCTTTCCCCCCGTAGTGGAGATATATAGATGTACATTAATAGCTATAAATAAGGGTTTCAGCCCTTACTTACAGTACAGATTTCTGCACCGCTTCCATTTTACATGGAGATGCACAGAGCGGAAATACCTGTATGGATTTCACAATGCAGCAGGGATCCGGCATCGAATGTCTGGATACGGTCCAGTAAGAGTTAAAAAAGGATCTTATGTAAACTTTGCAGGGGAAGCATTTTATGTAATCTCTATATTATCATTAAAGTAATCCTTCAGCTTTCTACTAATACACAGTGTATATGCCTGGAGAGATAGCTCTATGCAAATTTTGAGCACTGACATTTGTGATATCAGCTGCCACTTAGCGTTTCCTTATCTTTTCAGAAGTTCACTGGGTGCTTGCCACCATCAGAGCCTCCATAATGCTTTTCAACGTGATTTGTATTTTAACATGCCATGAAGTTCTAGAACCCTCTAGGACTATTTCACATCTGAATTGATTTCCATTTACCCTGTCTAAATAAAACTCAGAGTCACTTTGTCAGCTCTTCTGTTCAAGCATTATATTGATTTTGGTTTATTAACCCTCTCCAACCATTTATCCACACCAAGCACCACTATATGTTGTCAGTTTTACAGACATATAACCTAATAAAATAATGCATCAAGTTGCTGTTTTGTTTACTTAAGCAACCCCTGGTGGAGCCTGTAAGGATGCACGGAGGAAAACTGGTTCAGGTGAATGCACTGTGTTAAGTGTATGTAGAAAGCATAAGGCTCACACATATATACTGAGACTTAGCTGCTCCATGATGGTAGAAATGTATCAATAGATATAATTGGGGTCTTTGTGCTATTGCATTGTTATGTTGCTACTACAGTCACCAAACAGTTATCAGCTTTGAAGATGTAACATAAACTTTCTTAGCTGTCATTTGCCAGTAAATTAATCTTATTATTATTATTATTATTATTATTATTATTATTATTACTATTATTATTATTATTATTATTACTACTGCTACTATTACTACTACTATTACTATTATTATTATTATTATTATTATTATTATTATTATTATCAGGTTTTTATACAGTGCCATCAGATTATGTAGTGCTTTACAGAGAATATTTCACATTCACATCAGTCCCTGCCCCATTCTAGCTACATTTTAAGTTCCCTAACACATACATACTCACACACACAGACATACACACAGATTAGGGTTAATGTATTCAGCAGCCAATTAACCTACCTGCATGTTTTTGGAGAGTGGGAGGAAACCTGAGCACTCAGAGGAAACCCATGCAGACACAGGGAGACCATACGATCTCCACACAGATAAGGCCTGGTCTGGAAATCAAACTCATGTCCTCAGTGCTGTGAACCACAAGTGCTACTCACTGAGCCACCCTGCTGCTATATATATAATAAATATATAAATAAATATATAAAAATAACATTAAAAAAAAAAACAAAAAAAAAACAGGCAGAAGCACAGCTTCATACCAGAAGGTTGAAAGGTGGAAACAGTTGATGAAGTAATATTATGGACACAGGGGATTTGTTATATGGTTCAGGTACCTTGGGATTAAGTGATTTAAGCGAGGGATGCTGGAAGCTAGGGATTTAATAAGACTCTTATCTTTTAGCAGAAGCAGGGAATGAAAAGTTATTGAATCAATGACAGGATCTGCAAAGGCTAATTGTAGACTGAAGCTGTGGAGATTTAATGCAGATTGCAGCAGAGGTTACCTTAAGGCTAAAAATGAAATAAAAAAAAAGTCCCTCCTTAGACATTTGAACAACGCCGCCAAATCGCAGATCCCACTCCACTGGAAAGCTGCACTGCCCCCCTCTATGGAAAACTGGTTTTCCCGAATTGACTACTATAAGTCCATGGAAGAAACCTTGTTTGTAACCCCAGAGCAAGCATCCCAACACGTTGCCACCTGGTTCTACTGGTTGGAGTTTAAAAATTCCCCCTCCTATATGGAGGCCTTTAGCCCTCCCACTACCTCAATGGCTTCTGCATTGGTCTCTAGGTGATGAACCCAATCTCATTCCCTTCTACTCTGCTCTAGTGAGCTGAAATGCTACACATACCAACGACCTATCCTTCCCCCTCCCCTCGTGTCTTGTCTGGTCTTACCTTGTTTTGTCCGGTCTTGTCATGTTATATCTTTCTTGTTTTGGTTCTCTGACCCTACCTTGTCCATTGACCCTCCAAAGGGGGTCCATTTCTCAAGCTGTAAGAGCTCCGGCTTGCTCTTCAATCTGCTGGGTGTATCTGTCTCGGGAAATGATACCCCCCTTCAGCTTGGTAATGACATCCTACCAAACTTCTGAAAGCTATCGCATGTCTATATTCCTTCCTCTTCCTCATATTTAGGTTCCTGTTGGACTTTCAAGGATAATATTGACATACTTGCTTCCATGCCTGGCATATGTTATTTTTGTATGTATTGTTATTCTCTGGATCAAGGGTTGTATTGTATTGTTATGTAAGTCCCACGTGGACTTGGAAAATATACCAAAAATAAAGATTGTATAAAAAAAAAAAAAATAACACTGTGTGTCAGCACATACAAAAAAAGGAGGTTTAGTTAA
>WWET01002936.1:115228-141428 GCA_011038615.1 Limnodynastes dumerilii | reverse complement strand
ACCTCTCAACTTTAATACTGTTTGCAGCAGATGAAATATGACTCCCCTGAAATCAACATAGTTTAGCCCAGGTGTAACTAAGTTCATGCACTTAACAAGGTCTGGATCCAGCCCCTTCTTTGTAAACCTTACACTTCATAATTTCATGCAGTTGTCTGATATATATCTCTTAATGCTCAACCTATGTTTGACTCATCATTTCTAACATGTTTAACATCATTTTAATACCCATATTAATGAAATCGGTGTAGATCACTGCCTCAAACTGTCCTTTTTCAAAAGAGTCGTTTTCTACCCAGGTACATTGAAGTGCCTGGGAAATCGATTGCTTCTGCCTCAGTGAGGAGAAGCAATCGCTGATTTCCAGGATAAAGATGGATCTGTGAAAGGTAAGAATGTAAGAATTATTCTACATTATAGCAACCAATCAGATTCTAGCTCTCACACTCCTACATACTAAAAAATGTCAGCTGCAATCTGATTAGTTTGCAATGGGCAACATCTTCACTTTTCCTCTCCTGCAGCTTAGTCAATCTGGCCCCGGGTGTTAGTTTGGGATTTAGGCAAAGAGGCAATAAGTTAATCTTTTTTTAAAATGAATTTTGTGTTTGGAAGTGGTTGCTTAAACATTGTGAAGCATTATACAGCATGATGGCACTATATAAAAACCTATTAAATAAATGATAAATGAACAAAGACAACTTGTAAACAGAGCAAACAGAAACATAGTCTACCTAGCTAGAGAGGCAAGTCTAACAACACTAATTAAAAATGAAGCATGCTGCCCGAGCAAGACTGTGCTGTTGTTTTTCTTATGTTATATTGATAGTGCAATAATATTGTAGGGATAAATTACAGGTGACTATACAAACCTTCCTATCGTACAGAGTTATGTACAAGTTACGTAAGATCAGAGCTATGATGAGTTACATCTGCCGAGCACAAGCGCAGTGCGTTCTCACAGCCAGATTTACACATGCAGCATGCGTATATTGGCTGTTGTTATTAAGTCTGGATCAGGCCCTACATGTATAAAATATAAAAACTGGTAATTGGGTTTTTTGATCATTTAGGATGCACTGTGCATAAAGACTGCCATAACTCATGAAGTATGAAATGACCAAGATTCAAGTGCTTATGTGGAGTGTGAAGGTCAATCTATGGCAAAACAGATTTTATTCAATTATATTTAATAATCTTAGGGCACAAAAAAAAATCTCTATTTTACACTTCTTTGCAGTAAGATGTGCCCATATACCATTAAGTAAATATGCTTTGCTACTCACAAAACACTGTCATCTTTCTCAACAAATGTATGTGATCCAAACAAAATCCAGTTGCATTTATGCAAACCAATGAATACAGCGCTTTCCACACTGTATTTGTGTAAATGAGTTTGACATCTGCAATGTCCTTATTAAAAGATCACATAAAGATGCAATAATTTATCCTTACATCAAATAGTTTGAGTTTAAAAGATTGCAAGAGCAAAAAACACATATCAATGACTATAAAGTGCAACATTATTAATTGGTTGGAAATGAATTTTTTAAGGAACTAAGTTTGTTATGAAGAATAACTGCGACAATAGTAATTATTTTTCTATTGGAGCAAACATTAAGCAATGAGCTACCGACTTTTGAAATGTCAATTCCACAAACGTGTTTCTCTTGAGAAAGTGTTTGTGGTAAAGAGGGCAGATTTGTACAGATGACAACATAAAAGAAAGCAACTTTTATGATAATGACAGTAATGATGAAACCCTTATAAAGTTTTGGTGGTTTTAGGTTTTGACAAACCAGCAGCCATGATGTATCAAAGGTTTATGGTAATGTGTCAATCCCAATTGTCTCTTGCAATGCTTATTAAAATCATGAAATGTTTTATTGAAAAGGAAAGGCCAATAAGTCAAGAATTTAAAAATAAAAAGTTCAGTAAATGACTGATAGAAATGATGCATGACCTATTTGTATGAGAAGATAAGAACTCTACTTACATTGACTATTCTCTTGTACTTCACTGGTAAAGATAGACCTACAGATATAGCAAAAGGTGTGAACTCTTAGCACATTCATAGGTGATTTATTTATTTTTTTGCCAACAAGACTTTGTTTTATCACTACATTCAAATCATGGATTCAACCAGAATTTCAACGCGATTATAGCTATACCTTTAAAACAGGTTAGGGATAACCTGCACAGCTTTCCAAGGAAAGTACTCCCCTAGCAATAGTTTAATTAGACACCAAGGGAATTGATTCAAGCTAGAGGGGGGTGGGAGGTCTAAAGCTTGCAATACATCTTGAAAGAGAAGAGAGAGAGAGAGAGTGAGAGAGAGACAGACAGACAGATAGATAGACAGAAAGATAGAACAGTCATAGAGACAAGTGGACAGTCCAATCAATTTTGCATGTGTAACACTAGCCATTGACCATTGTAAAATATATTTGTTATGCAAAAAAAATATTGTCAAATTCCTGGAAAAATTGCTATGTATTACCAAAAATATAGGTAATGTGAATGACAGTTGGAAAATATGAATATGTCTGTACTGCTTAGCTGTGATAACATTGCTATTTTCAAGTATTTTGTTTCCAGTTGTTTATTGAAATGGTAGAATCATTAGGCTGAAGGTCTAAGATATTCTACAGGCAACCTTTATTGTTCTGTTCTGCGACTAAGGGCCAGATTTACTAAGCTGCAGGTTTGGAAAAGTGGAGATGTTGCCCATAGCAACAATCAGATTTTAGTTGACATTCTCTAGTATGTAAAAAGAAAATGAGAGCTAGAATCTGATTGGTTGCTATAGGCAACATCACCACATTTCTAAACCCGCAGCTTAGTAAATCTGGCCCCAAGTCTCAGATTTTAAAGAGTATCAGAGCTAATTTGATTTTAATTACTTTCAAGTATCAGAGTCCAAACAGAATATAAATATTGTGTATTTCCTCTGTTTATAATGAACACTAAAACATGTTTTAACAAATGTAGTAACAGGTTATGCTTCATAATAAGACTTCACAATGAAAACAGGAATCTGCATAAAGTTGTCAAGATCAAGGTAAATATCATTTTGTATCCTAGAACAAAGAGTATAAAAGACACAGCTGTATAAAATTGATAGTTATGGGCACCCAAAGTAAGAATTTTTCTGCATGCAGCAGAATTTCTTCAGTTAGTCCATATTGCTAAGCAAAACAAAATAGTCTTTAATGCACAAAATTGGCAGATTAACACATAGCATGTTATAAGTCAAATATACGGTGGATTTAAGTATAAGACCACTGTATGTAAACAATACTTGTGTATTGAATGCTCATTAAACTATTATAATAACAAACAAAATGCAAACGTGAATAAAAGAAATAGTAATAGCAAAACTACTTGTACAGCATGAACTACTGATAACTGCAGTTTTACATGAAACATACAAGTATCCATTGAGGGGCATTGCATTATGAAGAACTACGCCATCTGTCTGCAACCTTCTGCTCTGCACTAATGGCCTGCACTAACTCCTAACATTTGTGCTATTGCTGATGCATCTGAATGTTTAGTAAAACATAAAAGTTGTGGCTGTCTGTAACCATAGTTATGATCATTCACATAGGATAAAAACACACAAAAGACAATGGTGCAGTACGCTGACACATTCCCTATCCTCTTATACAGCTCGCCTCTTGTGTGTTCTCTTTATGTTGACAGCTTCTCGTTTTTAACGTATATTGACTATAACAAGAATAGTGTCTCTCGTGTTATACTGCATTATAAATGACTGCTGTCTAAACTTAGAAAGCAAAGCCTAATATCCGGTAGATAATTAATGGGGGTCGCACTTCAGTGGGTGTGTTACTGTTGTTGTGCACTGTGTATCAAACTGTAGATGTATCCATTTCACCCAGTGCTTCCAATGCAGAGTATTATGGTGATTGTGCAGGTGCCAGGACGAAAACGGATTACACGTGATAAAGAGGAGCTTGATAAATGGGACGTGAGAGCACTGGGACCAAAGGAAAAACACAAAGCAGACAAGAGAGAGGCTGGAAGCACTGCGTGCTGCAACTGGAGTAATAAGAGCACACTCACACACAGGAGATCAGAGCAAAACACCATACAACAGATAAGGGGGAGAGCAACATATACGATTTAAGGCAGTAAGGAATCAAAGGAACACGGCATTACCTGTCACTGACAACCACATTTTTATTTTCTGTGTCAGCAGCAGATCATGAATGAAAGTTGCAGCCGTCAGTTGCTGCAGTTATCGCTCTTTCACATAGAAAAAAAGATACACAAAGGGCAAAGGTGCAGTACCCTGACACATATTCTATCCTCTTATACAGCTCACCTCTTGTGTGCCCTCTATATATTGACTATGATTAGAACAGAGTGCCTCGCGTCATTCTGCATTATAAATGAATTAACAGCTGTCTAAACTTAGAAAGCAAAGCCTAATATCTGGTAGATCATTATTGGAGGTTGCACTTCGGTGGGTGTGTTACTGTTGTTGTGCACTGTGTATCCAACTGTAGATGTTCTTCCATTCTCCATCCAGATCACCCAGTAGTTTCCTATTGCAGACTATTATGGTGATTGCGCTGGTGCCAGGACGAAAACGGATTAACACGTGATAAAGAGGAGCTTGATAAATGGGACGTGAGAGCACTGGGACCAAAGAAAAAAAAACAAAGCAGACAAGAGAGAGGCTGGAAGCACTGCGTGCTGCAACTGGAGACTATAGAGAGTAATAAGAGAACACTCACACAGGAGATCAGAGCAAAACATCATACAACAGATAAGGGGGGAGAGCAACATACAAGATTTGAGGCAGTAAGGAATCAAAGGAACACATTAACTGTCACTGACAAGCACGATATTCCCATTTCTGTTTCAGCAGCAGATCATGACTGCTTGTAGGTGCAAGAGAAGATCACGCCTCAATATCTCTGACTTGGACTGAATAGACCTACAGCAAGACGGTAACAAGATCTACACCAGAAATACATGAAGTGGATAAAGACGCCTGCTTTTTTTCACCATTGCTGTGTATATCCTTAGCCTTAACCCACTGAGGTGGTATCAGGCGTTACAAAATCTTGGCTGATCGGCGCAGCCTGCCGGTCACTGCGTTCTGCTTGTGCCTGGGGCACTGTACCGTGCTAGTGGCGCTTGCCTTCCGAGCTCCCTGTTGGGGGCAGCAGTTCAGCACCACGCTCAGTGGACAGCGCACAGCTCATTACGGTCTTCAAGTTGAGCAGAGATCTATTGTACTGTGCGGCGGCATAGGAGTCTGGCTGCAAAAAAATACCATATACCATCAACCGAGAGAGGACTCGTCTCAGCCGGTGGCATGTGAGGAGAGGTGAGAATGGTTTTGCTCGTACTCTTTGGACTCATAAAATGCATAAGACTGTATTATTCTTTTACAAAGTATTTGGCGTTGCATTTGTTGCTTTTTCAAAGGTAGTAAAGTTTTAAAAGAAACCATTTTTTTGCACAGAAACCCTAATCATCTAGATGAAAAACCACCAACAGCAAATTTAAAGCAACAGATAAAAATGAGCACATTAATATTAGATAACTGGTATGATGTATTACAGCTCGGAAAGAGGGGAACCCTACTGTCTTTTATTTTAGCTTCAATATATCATTTATGATTAAACAGACTGATTATTTTAAACAGATTTAATCATTCATGATGATGCACATCACAAACTGTTATGTAATTACAGATTCATTGAAAATCTCGGTATGCAAAGTAATAAAAAAAACATGTTTTTTTCCCTAAATTCAGGTTTATATTATTTTATCAACATGGTCAACATTAGATATGACAAATTAATATTTTTTTTATCTTGTGATATTTTTTTAAAATCTATTTTGTATGTCTGTATTGTATTATTTATCTATAATTCCAAGCTGTCCATGGAAGAGAAGCTTGTTTAATATCTAATAGACAGAAGCAGTTATTTAAGGTTATTCACAGTGCTATGCATGTATTATTAACACTATAGCCTATCCCCTCATGCATAAAGATACGGGTACAGCACAACAGCATGAAGTGTGAATATGTTAAATGATGCACAATAATACTTTACATTTAATTTCAACAGTAATAATAATAATAATAATAATAATAATAATAATAATGTGACAGTTCCTATCTCATCTAAATTAATTGTGTACAATAAGAAAAAGCCAAGAATCTTCTCTGCATGTAAAATAATAATAATAATAATAATAATAATAATAATAATAATAATAATAATAATAATAGCAATTATAATAATATTTTATTATGTAGGTGCTGCTAGGTAAACTTATTTCTTTTGCAAAATATAGGTCTTAAAATTTCTATTAAATACATAACACTTAATGCTTATTACTCATAGGGAGTGGATGAGCAACTCAGGGTAGTCAGATTATACATTCATAACACTTTGGCGTGTTTTCCTTCTGCCAGATTGAAATATTGTGGGTTTAGTTGAATTGTCTCGGTTGAGCATCTGGTGGTAACTGGTGAATGAGAGGTTTCAGAAAGGAGTCTTTTTCCCCTACTGTGAAGTCTGGAGAGTTCCTCATGTTCACATCTTTCTTAATAGAAATCTATATAGAAAACAACAGTTTGGCAAAAAAAATAAAAAAATCTCTAGTGTAAGGTTGTGGTTGAAATGCAAGAATTCTCATCACATACAATGAGAATAAGTTGTGTTTTTTTACCAAATTATTCATGATGGCATCAGCAGCTGTTTCAATAAATATTATTTTGCATTGTATTGACTAGTATGTCTTACTTTATCACCAATGAATAATCACTAATACAATAAATACAATAAACTGACATCTTTTTTCCTATAGGTAATTGAGGGTTCAGTTTGAAAAGATTTGTACGCTTTTAACTGAACTTAATATATTTTGATTACAAATGTAAGTGACATTATTTTCAATTAAAAACGGTTTACCTAAAATATGGTTTTACGTCTGGTCTGTCAACAGTTACTCTGAAAAAGGCTGGTAATTCCAGAATGTGATGTTTTTAGATTTTAGTTATGTAATCTAAGAATGTTTATATAGCTACTGATAGAAATCATTGCAATGATTACATGCAAATCACTAGATTCTCAGTAATAATTATTTTAGTTATTAGGTAACAGTCTAATACTATTGTTTAGCAGATGTGATATGTATATTTTTGTACGATTTGCTTAGTACTTACACCTTAATATAATGAATTGGGGGAAATTTAGTGCAGTTACTATCGTTAGTGTTAGTTTTATGCTATTAGTGATTGTAATAGTCTTTTATTTCTATACTATCCTAAAATGGGATGTATGAAATAATAAAATGTTATATAACTTGTAGCTTGTGTTTTGCTAGTTTATTATGAGCTTGGCATAGAACACCACACAATGTACTTTATGCCTGGTGTACAAATCCTAGTGGCCACTATTTGCACAGTGAAATTGTAAACATAGAACACAGACTGCATTTTGTGGAACTAACAAATAGAATGCTTACTGTTTAATACCGATTACTGTGACTGTTGAGACTCTATTGGACCCACATAGAATGGTTTGCAGCTGGTTTTATATAGCTGGACATACATCAGCAAACACATGGGAAAATTTTTAATACAAATGTTATTTGCATTTTTTTTAGTTGATTCTAATTACTGCCTCACATTATTTAACAAATTAATATTTTTATGCTGAATTATATTGGTTTAAGACAATATGTTAATATGCTGTGATACCGGAATAATTACCAAGTTACTGCATAATCCTCATAGTAAAAAAAATAGTATGAAATATGTAGAAATTGTGTAAAATAAATGATTAATGGAATTAAGCCTTATCATTCCTTAATATTTAGTTGGAACAATGATTAGTATTGTTTTCTTACTGTTCTAGGACTAAGAACAATTATGACCAGAGCACTATGTATGTGGAACTTGTGTATTGTTAATTTATGCGCAAGTTTCCTCCAGATGTCTTTAGCTTCTTCCTACAGACACATATATTGGTATAGTAGGTTACTGACTTGTGATAAAATGTGGGTTTAGATTTAGACTGTAATCCTCTATCGGGGCAGAGATAATGATTATTATAATAATAATAATAATGACAAGAATAAAAAGTACTGCCACGGAATATTAAATGTGCCACTCAAAAGGGATCAATAACCTGTACAGTTATCCTTTTACCCAAAGTTACATTTAATACACAAACTTTAATAATCTGTCTATAGGAATTGCAATGATTTTTGCATGAGTGCATTTGGTCCCTTCCAAATCAGTACCCAATTACTAAGAATCTAGCCATCAAAAAGTAGTGATAGGAGAAGTGTTTCAAATACTAAGACAATTTAAATATAGAAGCAAAGAAATGACAGGATTTTTTAATAAATGGACATTTTTCTCTATTTACGGCATCTAACTTGATCATATAATAAAACTGCTATTATAAAGTAGATGGTGCCAATAGTGTTAAAACTATATAGAGCTTAAAACTATAAAGAAGGTAGCATACAGTATACTCTTTTACCTTCTCTGACTCACTAATTTTCTAGTTCAGGAGATTGTGATATCAACCTACCATAGTATGTTGGAGTTTTCCTTCAAATTTCTTTAATGGCTCAGTCTGGTCAATGCATAGTGCACTATTTACAATAAAATATGAATTTCAGTGCAGACACCATGCGGTGTGTTCATAGAAAGGGAAAATATACATACCTTACACTGTTAACATTTTCTCCTTATAAATATTCTTAAGGTCTGTTTTAGTTAATGCCGCAGTCCCCAATATTCCATGTACAACATTAAGGTCCTGGATCTGGTTTGTATGAGACGTGGATAGAAAAACAGATTTTTTTTCCTGTATTCAAATTAATTTTAGTTTGCTCACCTGTGTATTAACTCATTTCACACACACACATTTTGCAGAACAAGCCCAGTGATTTTTCTTTATGTAAAATGGCATGTTTTATGTGTAGTTGCTAAAAGAAAAACATTTATATTTATTTCATTGATTTCAATGTAATCATTGGATTTTATAACTAGTTTTGTAACCAATGTTTTCAGAATAGTTACACTAACAAGACTACACTGAAGTTAAAACATAATTTAACTCTTGATCATTTTAAGTTGTTTATATCTTGTTTAATAAATTATTACTTGACCACTTTAATGTTGAATATTGTTTTGAAACTGTCAGAAGAAATATCAGTAATACAGTCCCTGTGGATACTGCCATGACAATGCCTACAGGAAGTCTGCAAAGTAGGCATAGTGGCTGTGAGTTATTATCTTGCTATTAGAAGAAATGAAATAATGAGCGTGACATGAATTTTTAATTGATAATGAATTTAGATGTACTTTTGAAATTCAATTATGTCTAATTGTTTGTGAGTGAACTATGAGGATTTCTGGTCGCTTACTATGTGAAGATGATAAAAATAATATCTGTGCTCTTGTCTGTCACAGATAAACACTATTACAGTGGTACTAGGACCTTTATTGGATACCAGTTACCCACTATGGAATCTGGTCATCCCCCTTCTATCCACATTACCGTCTTTACAATTCCATTTCTTAGCTCTATCACTCCCTCAACCCTCACTCACTATGGTCCTGGCAATTGCCCTTCCTTCCAATCCTGGAACTTTAGCCCTTGGTCCACTTACCACAAATTTTACATATATTTTTTAGACCCATGTAATTTCCTGTTTGTTGTATGCTATAGATCATATCAGGCAGGTTCCCTGTTCCTACACACACACACACACATACACATTTTTTGACATATTACATGGCCTGAGCTTTTTATCTTTACATATTGAACATCCGCCTTTTTCTATTGTTTGTGTACTTCTATTGTTTGTGTACTTCTAAAAGATTCACTTTCTTTTGTCTTTTCCACTCGTTAACTGATCTCAATGACAACATCTTTTAATGGAGAAAGGAGAGCTGAACACCATCTGGTATTATTCCTGTTTAAAATAAAGTACTGTGGGATACAATACCTGCATATAGTCCTGACTGGCTTTCCCACTATCCCGCCTACCACCAGACTAAGGTATCAGCAGTGGAACATGTATCACTGCTTGAGAACACTGCTCTGCTACAGTCATAACTAACACAAACATTCACACACATTTTGCACATGTATTTTCAAATTTTGCATCGCTGTGGATTTTTTGGTGTACTACCACAAATTGAACCTCTAATATCCTTATTCAGGGCCAGCATGATGTGGTAAGCGAGGTAAGCATTGAAAGGACGCTGGACTGGAGAGACACCCTGTAGTCCTGGTTTTATGCTTGATGACTATAAGATATTGTGGGTATTGTGTGGAAGTTTCTAGGATGCCGTGTGTATTGCATGGTGGTCATAAGGGGTCATTGCATATTGTATGATGGTAACTAGGATGCAGTTTGTATTGTATGACAGTGACTTGGGTGGGAATTGTATAGTGGAGACTAGGACACTGCATTTTCTAGTAGTGACAAGAATTTGCTTTCTTTTGTTGTGATTACAAGATTGTGTTCTGTATTTTATCACATGGAAACTGTAATGTAGGATGGTCACTGGTGTTAAACATTATATTGTTAAACAGGAGGGTGCAAAGTCCTAGTTTGCAGGGGGGTGATGAACACCCTAGCACTGGCCCTGTTCATGGGGGTTACTACTTACATCCTTTCCCCACTGAGGCTAATTATTACATAATTACATAATTATTACATAATCAGCCCCTCTAAATTGCTGCGCAGTGTCTATATGTGCAGGAATAAAAATCACTTTTCCCCTTATTTTCTGTTTAAAATTAGTCATTCAATATGTACATTTTGGTTTTCTGGGTTTTTAATTGAGGCTGTAAGACGAATATTGGAACCCTGAGAAAATATGTAGAAGCTCTGAGCTGAGCTAGGGGATTGGCGACACACTGTCAGAGATCTAGCATTAAGAGCGTTCTGTGGCTGTATGTGTAAAACTGCAGGGTGGTCTTTTTAAACCCACTTGATCAATGTCAGAAACTTTCTCACTTATAGTAAATATATAGACATAAAATATAGTCTGGAGCTATGATTGTAACCATAAACCTAAGCTTGAATGAAACTGTACCATGCATCTTTCTTGACTGCTGCTTGCTCACAGGAAGCATTTTAAAACAATATTGATTTATATTGGAAACATTGTCTGTCTTTATTTCTAAATGTGGCACATGATCTTCAAATAACTGTCCTTAACACAAATCAGACATTTCATAGATCCATTAGGATAGCACATAATAATCCATCATGGCAATCTTTATCACATTAAGGTTTATTTTAGAAATTTGGTTTTTACTTTTTCCATTTTCTGTTAATTGCTGGTTTTTCCAATTGTCTAATAAATCATTTCAGCAAGGGTGATTGATATGTACAGAATTATGCTTAACTGTTACCAATACAGCAAAGGTTATCTAATAAAAGTACCAGAGTTGCGAATAATATCTGAAAAAATATGGTGTCTGCTACCCAGTTATCCCCAACTATCTTCATTTAATTTCTAACTGGTCTGGAGGAAGAGAGTCCCCAGTTTCTCTGTTTTCCCATCAGATTGTAGCCACATAATTTCACTATGTGCAAATACACACATCTGTGCTACCTAAAATACTGTGTTCAGTTCTAGAGGCCATATCTTCAGAAAGACATAAATACATTCAAGACGTAACTAAAACGGTTCATGGCATGTGTCACAAATCATACCAAGAAAGGCTGGAGGAACTAAACATGTAGAGCTTGGAGCAGAGAAGGGAGAGGGGGGATATGATAGCAGCTTTCAAATATATCAAGGGTTGTGACCGGCTAGGTGGCATTTTTCAAAGGAAGAGGTGTAATAGAACAAAAGAGCTGAATATAAACTGGAGGGTGGTAGATTCAAAGGAAATGTGCGGAAAAATGACTTCACTGAAAGGGTGATAGATAAGTGGAATAGCCTCCCAGCTGAGGTGGTTGAGGTTAACACAGTAGAACAGTTTAAACATGCTTGGGATAAATATAAGGATATCCAAAATCTCAAACGAAATTGAGGGTAAATAGGGTTTAGGGTCAGTATAGTTTTAAATAAACAACTGGGCAGACTGGATGGGCCATGTGGCTCTTATCTGCTGTCACTTTCTATGTTTCTATGTTAAAGGATGAAATTCTGAACTTCCAGACTTACAACAAATGTAACGCCTGACACCTTCTGTCAAAGGAATAGGGTTATGACTGAAGTGGGTGTTCTTTCAGTACAATGTACCATATGGCTTCCCTCTTGTTGTTATTGATCCTTCTTGAGTTATCTTAGATTCCAAAAAGTTAAGATAGATCAGAAGACCATTTGTGCAAGTTGGAGAGGTCAAGTGTGAATGCATTGGATGAATTGATATTGCAGCTTAGCAACGTTGGATCTTTTGCATCTTTTGCTTGGGATATCCCTGAATAATCGGATTTATGTACCCAGCCTCCAGTTATCTGTATGTAAACGTAGTCTTATGGCAAGGGATATAGGCATATTGCCCTGTATCAGGGGTGTTTTAAGAAGAAAGGGGGCCCCCATATGCCGTGGTACCCTTTACCCCCATGCGGCACCCCTGTGTATAACTATATACATAGATTTTGGTGCAGAGTGTGTGCCATGGGGCCTCCTGTTCTGAGGTGCCCATGTGCACTGCACACCATGCAACCATTATAGATATGTCAATGCCCTGTATCCAAAGATCAGATTTTTCAGCATCTGGACTGTAGCAAACATACCACTAACAAGTCCCCTAGCGCAGACAGTCTCCCAAGACTCATACCCTAGCTGAAATTTTACGTATCATGAGTACAGAAAATGATGATTTGGAAGCACAAGTCTGTTTTACATTGTAATACTATGTTCCGCTTACTTGCAAATACAACTCGGTCCACCTATTAGAAACTTTTGGAAATGTAATTTATTAGACATCTAGATACAGCGGATTGCATTACTGATTGGGTAGGACGGATTTATACATATCCATGCGAAGAACACCTAAGCAGACAATATATGATTCGGCCAATCTGAAAAGGGGAACATCACGGGTCTGCACTGGTCCTTAGTTTCAAGTGGGTTCTTTTCTTATTTACCAAAATAATCTGGTTGGATTGGGTTTAAGAGTAACAGTAACAGCAAAGACAGCTGAGTTAGAGAGTTAGAACTGAGATTTGCCATTTCCTGGCTCAACTCTAAATTACAGCCTAATATTAAATCTCTCCAGTATTTGTGTGAAAAAAGCCAAAGCCTAAAAATCAAAAATACAACATTTTCAACCTATACATTGCTACATAGTTTGTCAAGGTAGTGACTTGCATCTGTTACTCACAAGGGGTTAAATCCAGACCTACGGGCTAGTTACATTATGCACTCCCCTAGGCACTTCCCTCGCTCGTACCTACTTTGTCCGTTTTTACGCTGCCCAAACCCTACCTTAACTTTTTGTAGCGTAAGTACTGACGTACGTAATGGATTTACGTACGTGGCGGCCTAACCCTGCCCATACTGTCCAATTTAAATGCCTCCCTCTGCCCACAAAGCATAATTCCGGGTGTTGTATTGATGCCCCGCCCCTTTGTTTGTATTTATACTGATGGTACGTACGTTCAGCGTTATGTGGCATGCGCAGTAAATACAAATAGCCGATTTGACGTCATCGGCTAATGTAAATATGCGAGCGTACTTAGCTCAGGATCTGGTTCAAGCTCTGTATCAGCTCCAATAATAGTAACCCAAAAATCCCCCAAAATTATAAAGCAGTTATTATTATTTTTAATCCACTAGTTTTTATAAAAACATTACATTAATTTAAGCAAAATCTTTGTGCATCATTTAAGGACTTGTTTGTGATTTTAAACATTAGTGGACATTGGGATTTAAGTAGAAATTATGAGATGGTTTTTTGTAGTCACCGGCCTCAAACAGCTTGTGCCCTTTGGCTACCCTTCAGATGCTGTTCTCGGCTTCTGATTTTTTAAAAGGCCAGATGTTATAAGGACATCAGAAAACAGGGCTAGACGAATAAAGACAGTTTAGAGCTCTGTCTACTTTTCAACATTAACTCCTCTTAGTCTGTTTACATAAAACTAGATTAGTGTACAACATAAGTAGATTTTGCTTCACTTATTGTTTGGAGTTGTTGTAATAATGTGAAGATAATATGAGTGTATTATAATTAGCAAGCACATGAAATTGCCTTCTATGCTATTTATAATCGCTTTATGATATGTATAGCTGTTCAAGCTACAGTATAAGCCTGTTTGGAATATCCACTTATTATGCAATCCTCTATCAGCAATTCATTGCATGTCCACTATCATTTTAAAGATGACCATAGCACACTTTATTGCAGGACCCATATGGCAAACATATTTCTTCTGTACGAACAGAATATTATTTGTTTTATATTAGTGCGCCATGCAAACATTTGGCCCAGCTTGGATGACTGATAATATAAAGCTTTTTATTTTATGTGATTATTTAAATGCTACACAGTGTTAAATATATCAGGAACAAATGGCAAGTAAATAATGACACATAAAAAGTGTTTTCTCTTATCAAAATAAGAATCTTATTTAGAATATAAATATGAAACTGAAATGTGGTATAAGGGCTGAACAAGGAAAATATGTTTTTTTGTATATCTGAAAACTTTGTTTTCCAAATGTCTACCTTGTTTATCCCAGCTTATAAAAACTAATTGACTTCTATTTATACATTTGTCATTGACTGTTTGTAAAAGTTCCATTTTAATGTCCACTAAGTCCACAGCAGACTATTATTTTTCCCCAAAATATAAGAGCGCAGATGTAACCAGTAATAAAAACATAATAAAAAAATGAATATAGAAATATCTCTGGTCTCTCCCTCTGTTGATTAATAACACACATGACTAAAGTATCATATTAATATAGCAGCAACGTTGCTAATAACAAGAAACATTTGGTAATATTAATATTGTGGTGATATGCCCACAGCTGCCACAGCCTAAGCCTAATCTACCCACTGAAACTGCCACAGCCTGTAGCTATTGGGAATAGAGAAATAGGTTCCTGTTCCTAATAGTACATTTCTATTTTCCAAGCTTTTGGAACAATGATACAGCCTCCATTCAGCTGGTGGCTATATCATGTTTGAAATACGGCCACTCAGCAACCACAATCAATTATTACCCTCTTGAATATTTGCACAATGTATATGGGGTGAGACTGTCAGAACTATGATTTATATTTTGTGCAAATCGTCCTACTTAGTTGAGCAATTCCAGATGTATATGTATAGCTAGAGTGCAGAACTGCAGATCTTAATGTGAATAAACCATTGGGGCGTGAATAAAAGCAGGTGGATAAAAATGCTTTGCTTGATTTCAGTAATAATTATATCATAACTTTAAACATAAATACATTTATTTGAAGGAAAATTTGCTTTCAGTTATTGTGCATTTCCTTAATTCAAGGCAAAACTAAGAGTAGGACTTTTATTTAGAGCATATAATACAACATGGGCAGTTTAGCCATGTTATTTGTGGGACTAAATGATTGGCAACCACTTACTTCTTGATCCATGTTACAATTGATTTAAATGTTTTAGCTGCAGTAACATTTATACTTATCATGAAGACTAATTCACATATTGTCCAAGTAGAGCTTTGACTAACAAACATATCAATTAACAAAGGACCGTATTCACAATTAAGAAAGCTTTAGGTTATTAATTATACGCAAAAAGTAGCATGCTGACTACCCAGACTTACGGCTAGAAATAGGGCTACCTTATCTCTAGGTTCGTAGCTGTGTGAGTATAGTGGCTAATTAAGAACATATTTGCCTAACTGTGCCTAGGTTTCCCCACTCTTATCTTCGTTCTTAATTTTTCCTTTATTCTTAAGTCATTACGAACCTTAAATAAATATTTCATAATGGTGATTTAGAGCCTTCCCGTTCTTAAGTCCAGAGTAAATTGCATACATTAAGTTACTACGCATGCGCAGTATATACCTTCTTAAATATACACACCTAAAAAGCCACAGATTCTTAATTGTGAATCAGGTTCAAGATGATTAAGTTTAAATAATTTAGTTCTGAAAACCATTTGGTAGCAACAAGCTTCTAAATTCCTTTAAAGAAATCTAAACTTAAATTTTACATGGAATTTGTGGATTATATTAACTTACTCTTCTTTTCACTATCTACTAATCAACAAAGCATAATTTATAAACTACACCAAAATTCACAAAGCACAATACCGACCAAACTGTTCTTCTAGTATCATAAAACTTACTGATACCCTGATGCAACCCATCTCCTTTCATTCATTGGTGGAAATATATGTTTTACATCAATGAGAAATTTTAATTTTGCCTCTGTATAACAGGAATTCCAAGAATTATAAATCACCTCCTAAAACAAAATAGGCCAGATTCTAAGATAAGGTTGATGTGTTGTGCACATGTGCAAATGCATTTATGCTGCCAAATTGGTATGTATAGTATAAAAGTGATAATGAATTGTACTGTGGAACCTTCCGACAGATGGACAGGGCTGTTTTCACCAGTGGGTGATGGCTATGGTGTTATAATGGACTTTACAAAGCATGCCCTTGTGTACCAATCCAGAAATCCACACGCCTCCATTTTGCTTGCTATGCTTCAGTTTCTTAGATTAAATAGATATAAATTAGGCAATTGTATATATAAAAAATGTATTGTTATAATAATAATAATAAAAATCTTTGATCAGAATTTGTTTGAGAAAGCACTACATTTTCCTGGAGAGATAAATAAAATAAATATAAACTTCTCTATAATTCCCATGCAAATGTTTTTCATTATTAAAATGAATAGATTCTCTCTGAATAAAATTATTAGGACTTTTGGTACATGCTGACATTTTTTTCTCTTACATTGCTGTATAAATGTCTGAATTTTGTAAGTGACTGTTTCTAGACAATGCAAAAGCACTGATTCCCTTTCAGATGCTGGAAAAAAATGTTCCCATTTTCTTGTAGCTTTTTTTAAGAAAACACATTGATGGATAGGACAGTGAATTGTCTGTGTTTTTTCCCCTTAGATAGCTAATGGCATACTGACAAGCAGAGAAAATAACTGGATTATACCAGTGATCATGGGGTAAGAAAATGACAGAATTTAGAAAAAGTGTCCTTTTCCTTGCATTGAGGTCTATGGAGATGGTCAATTTTTATTGAGGTCAAGATTTAATCAAAGACTGGCAGCTAGCAAAGACAACATGACTTCAATAATGGAGACAGAAATGAAAAATACAGTTTGGTTTTTTAACCAGCTGCAGTGTCAGCTACTTTAAGCTTTTCTATAAAGATGTAGAAGTCAATGGATCTCCTATTTACAGTTTTCACAATAAATACAGAAAACATTTATCAATTTAATAATAAATACTGCTGCCGCCATTTTTATTTAGAAATAATTTTCCTGCTCTAGACACACCCATGGGAGGAACTTTTCACAGGACACACCCCTTTGGTAGCACAGGACACACCCCTTTGGAAGCACAGGACACACCCCTTTGGAAACACAGGACACACCCCTTTGGAAGCACAGGACTCATCCCTTTGGTGCAGTGCTTTGATAGTGTTATCACAATCTCCTTGATAGTTGGCAATCATGGAAACACATTAAGAGTGTGCAATATGTAAAATAGGTAAATCATTAATTACAAAGGAAATGCTACATTTCAGGGTATGTAGCAAATGTAGCACTAACGGGGTAGATCCAGACCTAAGTATGTTAGCATATTTACGCTAGCCGGTGACGTAAAAACGCTGTTTTGTATGTACTGCGCATATGCGCGGCAGATGTTATGCCATGTAACTCTGAATGTACGTGCCAGCATCGTATCAACAGCGTGACTACGAACGAGGGGGCGTGACATCCATACCACACACGTAATTATGTTTTGGAGGCTGGGTGGGACATTTAAATTGCACATTATGTGCGTGCTTAGACACTTACGTACGTGAAGCCTGTACGTACGTCAGTAGTTACGCTTTGAAAAGTTAAAGTAGATTTTGGCAAGCGTAAAACGGCAAAAGTACATACGGCCGAGGGGAGTGCCTAGGGGGAGTGCATAGAAAATACGCTAGCGTAAATACACTACGTCTTGAAACATAATGGAAATGTAGGTCTGGATCTGGCCCAACATGTCTAAGAATAAATAAGTCAGTATAAAGGATGCTGCAGTGTTATGTTTGATAATTGTCTAGAAGCAGGGAACGTCTTTTTAGTTATTGACTGTTACAGAATATAATTGTATTACAGTAGTCCATCTTTTAAGGGTTAATATTTTCAGTAAAAATAGACAAGAAATACTGCAGATCCACCGCTGTATAGCAAGGGCCCTATTATAATTCACAGTCACATTCAATATCCATAGACATTTTCTACAGGTATAATCCAACAAAATCAGTGTCAGTGTAAGTCCCTTTTACGATGCTTTAGATGTGATATTTGTTGATGCCTACTAATTAGTTCCTTGGCCTGGCTCTCCGGGGTTGTTAATTATTCAACACATTTTGGACACGTTAGAAACAATGCCAACATTTATTTGAGATCTGTAATATCATTAAAATTCCTCTGAATTTAAGAATCAGAATGATTAATTCACCTACTTATGCTTGTGACATCCCGAAATAAACCAAAGAAGAATGGTGAAGTAACATTTTACTAATATGAAGACTTTTTACGTCATTTACATTTAAATACGTTTCAGTAGTAATAAACTTTTATAATACATTGTCAAATGCTAAAAAAAACTTTAAAAAAAATAATTAAACATTCCTATTTATAAAATATCTGTTTGTAATTATAAAGTAGTCATGTTGGGAAAAGATTTTCCCCCATTCCCCAAGCAACAATGCTGAAATTTGATTTTTTTTTTTTGTGTAAGTCTTCCAGTTGAGAGATGCTCTATGCATAGGATCTCACCACCCTGTCCCAAATTCATACATTCAATGTAGTCCCTGGGCACCATAATTGTTGATAGAAATTTATCACCTTCACTGTAGATAGAGGCAACATGTACAATCCCAGTAAAAGCACGTCACAGGACCTGGATAGATGAGTTAAACATCCAAAACAATATTCTTTTTGTCAGGACACAGTCCAGTGTTTCAGAATCCTCACTACGTAATCTGTAGCATGTATACTGTTATAAAAGAGAACCCAATATAGAGAGCATCCTTGAGAACACTCAAGTGACCACATAAGAGGCATGACACCTTAGTGATTGCTTCTGAAATTAGAAAGCATCTTTGTGATGGTGACCCAATACTGATAACATCCTAGTTCTCTTCGAGCAAGTAAGGGATTGTCTGGAAGTCCCAAGAGACAGCTGACATATAACATTTCCTGAAAGCCGTGGTTTGGTCAGCACAGGTTTCTCATATTTTTTAATGCTTCTAAGTTAGGGAAAAGAATATTGTTTTTGTCATCACTAAGTTATGGAGGCTACTCTGCTTCTGTTGTACAACAGGCATGGTAATATCCACAAAGAGTTCTTTACCATGATCCTACACCTTAATGTAGACATGGATTAATCTATAAAGAGACAATTACGCCAGTAATACATAAATGCTGATAAAGCCTTATATCAGTGCTTAGAAGAAAGTTAGGCTTCTTCCCTGGGTCAGGCAGATTACTGTGATCTTGTTCTTAAGTGTGATTCTGATGTATGGTATACTTAAATGCTAAACAGAGCTTTAGATACCTGAGGAATCCCTCCTTCCTCCACCACACAATTTACAAACTTTATTTTCATGTGATAATGCCCATTTTCATATGAAAATGGGCATTATCACATGAAAATAAAGGTGTTAATATTTACAAACCATAGATCGCCATGGAAAACAACAGTTTCCATGGCGATCCAAGTAAACATGGGCTCTCTGCCGGCCCGTTCTTTTCAGAGCGGGCCAGTGGTTCGTAATATCTATTAAATGTCGGAGTAGAGTTTTACACTCCACTCCTGGTTTAAAACTAACGCCATCTTAGGATGTCGTTAGTGCCTTTATCCCAGCGATGTCCCCATATTCTCCCCTTTTCCTCCCCCTAATAGCTGTTATTAGGGGAGGAAAAGGGGGGCATGTATGGGGAAACTGCTGAGATAAATCAGTGCGCGCTAATGTAAAAACAAAATAAAAAAATGCTGGTTTTTTAAAATTATATTTTAACAAAAAAAAAAACATTAAAAACTGTAAAAAAAACAAAAACAAAACACAAAAACTCAGCTCTCCAGGAGACGTGTCTCACTCTGAAGATTTCAGTCCCAATATGAAGACACTGCACATGCGCAATGTATTTCATGCCGAGACTTGAAGTTTTGAAAGTCCCACTTTGGAGTCTCTGCGCATGCGCAGGACTTCATTCATAGTAGTATGAAGTACAAGTATAAATGAAGTCTCCTGAGATGACCACTGAGATCACCGCATGACCTCGCCAGAGGAGTGAGTATTAGTAAATTTAAATGAATGAAGCTGCCAGGTTCACTGCGAGCCGGGAACAGCTTCATTCATTTAAAAACATTAAGGTAAGTAAATAGACCCCTATGTGTCTAGCGGCAGGGCCGGCTCTAGGCAATTTGATGCCCTAAGCAAGATTTGGTTGGTGCCCCCTAGCAGAAAATCAACTCTGGTATTAGAGAGTCAGAGTGGAGGTACAATGGTGCCAATGGGCAATGTGCAATCATCTGACTGAAGATCCGCACTTTACAAGGGGGAGGAGGTGCTACACATGTGTTGCGTTTCCTTTTCTGCCCTGGGGTGCCCCCTCTGACAAGATGCCGCTATAGGCGACTCGCCTATACCGCCTATACCTAGGGCCGGCCCTGACCGAGGGCATCTCAATGGTTCAGAGATTAGCCTTTGTGCTTCAAAGCACTGAGGCAATGAGTTTGTTTCCCAGATCTTATCTGCGTGGAGTTTGCATGTTCTCCCTGTGTTTGTGTGGGATTCCTCTGGGTATTACGGTTTACCCCACATTCCAAAAACATTGCTATAAGTTTAATGTGCTGCTGGCTAAATTAACCTTAGTCTTTATGTATGTATTTATGTATGTATGTATGTATGTGTTATGGAACTCAGAATGTAGCTCCAGTGGGGCAGGGACTGATGTAAATGTCAAATATTGTCTGTAAAGCACTGCAGAAAATTTGCCATATAAATGTTAATAATACCAATAGCATTTGTCTTCACTGAATATCATTTTCATGTTTTGCTAGTCACTTGCATCAGATCAATATCACCTCTGAACTTAGCAACCGAACTCAAAAATTGCTCTTAATGCCAGATTATAGGAATAATGAAGCTATCAAAAGTTTGAAGACAGAGCATGTGTGATACTTGAAATCATAGGAAAATCATAGAAAGGAATACAACTTTAGCGCTTTCTTGTTTGCCACCGTTGTAGCTATCTAGGAGACAACTTTCCTGATACAGATTATTCAGGAAGTTGGTCTAAATAGTTTAGTAGTGTTTAAATTTTCCATCAGTCAAAACAGTTTCCATAATTTTTGTGAGGCATGTCCTATACTTTCTTTTGCCTGTGTTCATAATGTGTCCCTAATGTAAAACATGAAATGCTGGATTTTTATATCATCTGATCAAGGCATCTCAGGCATCAGTACTCTTCACAGTCAGTGACTAAACATGTAGGAAGCACCTTAAACAAAATATACCACCACTCAGCAGAAAACAACAAGGAGATTCTTGTTACATTTCTAATATGCTACTGTTTATTTTAATTGAAGGGTCAACTCATTTAGTTCATCCTCCTTTAAAAAATACATATCAATATATTTTATTTAGGTTAAGCACCTCTTTAATTACGAATGGCTTTATTATAATTTTAGCAATGAATCAATTAAAATGTAAATAATAAAAAATAGTATTGAAAATAAATAGTATTAAAAATGTAGTATAAAAATATATTATCAGGTAAATTAAATTTTTTCTGATTGTCCATGTTGCTTTCCAGAAAATGCTGTTTACTAGATTATAACTGTCAATTTAAGTTATATAAAAAAAAACACCTTGCAATTTATTAGGATTTGTAAGCAACTTCCCTACTTGATATGTAATTGTAAGTGGTTTATTGTAGCAGACAGAAATGATTGCAGATGGTTGGCATTCGATTTACTAATGTAATGTAATATCCTAGGAGATAGGAAAAAAGGGCAAGTCGATTTTGGCCTTTCATTCCCATCACAAACACAGACTTCTTTCATCTGTTAATTCAAATATTTACCATCATATCCTGAGTATCATCTCTGTAAACAAATGATGTGGTACAAAGGGGTGTACTATTCATTTCTAAAATTTGTGCATGTTTGTAAGTTCTGAGTTTTGCATTTTTTGACATTAAGAACAGACAAATGTCAAGCAAATGCAAATATGGCTTTATTCTTGGTTATATGCATCTTCTGTCCAATTTTCAGGGTGTGTGCTGATGCTTTATCATCAAAAACATCAACATCTTTAGTACTGCCACTTAGGGTCTAGCAGGCACACATCAATATGATAATATTTGTCTAAAGCAGTTGCATATTGCTAATCTGATCATAGATAATGTAAACACACCCTTATTATATTTGGGAATAAATTGGAATGCCCTGCATTATTTATTTATTTATTTACAGGTTGTTTTTTTTTTAGCGCTACCAGATAATCAGATTACGTAGCGCTTTACAGAGAGAATATTTCACATTCACATTAGTCCCATCCCCATTGGAGCTACATTCTAAGTTCTCTAACACACACACACACACAGGTTAATTTATTCAGCAGCCAAGTAACCTACCAGCATGTGTATGGAGTGTGGGAGGAAACCGGAGTATCCGCTGTTGTAAATCTAAATTACCTATGACAGAACATATTGCTCAATATATACCACATAATACCCCGCATCAAGTGGCATTTTATGGTACTTTCAAAATGCAATGATTGGTATGGTTGATACTGTGTATACAGTCCGACCCGACAGTGAGGATAAAAATTTTGAACCTGACTGTTGGACTGGATACACAGTATCAACCATACTGATCATTGCATGTTGAAAGTACCAGAAAGTGCCACTGGATGCGAGGTATTATATGGTATACCAATTCGTAATTTATTATCATTGGACATTATTATGGCTTCTTAAAGATTCGGTAACTTTATTACCCGGCTTTGGATATTTACAGTATACGAAATCTGCTATATTTATATATATATATAGCTAAGAACTGTTACCACAGGGGACACTGTTTATCCAGGGACTATCTCTCAGGAACTATTCATGTCAATCTCTCTTTTTCCATCTCTAGATGCAATACTTTTAGGCTGGTCCATGTAGTATACTTGCACATTAATATGTAGGAAGGCAGCCCCTAATCTAAATCCAAAGGAAGCTGATCCTAGCCACCAAATTGCTAACGGCCTCACAGCCACTCCTCCCCCTTTCCAGGTAAGTAAATAACCCTGTACTGAGTATGCTGAGATAGCTGCCTGCCAAAAAATTTTCTGGTGGAATCCAAACTGGTGCAGCGCACTCAGGATACCCACACAACGGATGCGTGTTTCGTCGTCTTTCTCAAGGTCCAGGTGAATAGATTAGCTGGTCATTTAAAGACAGTTCAACCAAAAAGAAAATTCCTTGCAGTCAGAACTCACCTGCAGGAAAGTTAATTAATATAAAACATAAGTTAGCTAGACAAAAAATGATTACCAAAGTTAAACAAACAATTACGTAACAAAGCGGCAATGCACCGTGAACTGAATACGGTATGATAATTTATCAACGACACAGGCTCATAATTAATGTGTCAATCAAATATGTCCACATGCACAAAAGAGGGGGATATGAATATCATATTTAGAAAAATCAAGGAGTCACATACTCAAAGGCTTAGCTATTAATAAATTAGTTTAAATAGCTAATAAACAGTATTTGTTTTAATACACCGTTAATATACAGACTGCAAAGTCTAAAGTAAGATACATTTACGTGATATTAAATGGCATGAGTGACTGTCATGAGTATAAATATTCGTTAAAATAACTACTGTTCAAGGACAATATGCAGAAAAGAATGACAAGGTCAAATAAAAAAATATATATATCTATAGAAGAAATACAGACCCATATATATAGCATATTATCCTCCAATTATGGAAGACATGATAATCCACAAAAATATATCAATTAGTGACTTATATGGATAATCACAAGCCTAAAAGTTAGATATTAATCACATATCAAACTATTATACTAATAGAATTCTATAAGTATTCCACTTAAAAGAGGGCTCCTATTAAGGAACAGTAAGATAAGGAAAGCTTATAAGAAAGCACAATGGCCCAGATCCAGAACAACGCTTGTGAGCGAATTAAGGCGTGGCGGAGACGTAAAATCGCCCTTTGGTAAGTACTGCGCATGCGCGCCATAGAAAATACACTCCGTAACGTTGCGTAATTGTGAACGTATGGGCCATTCACGTATGTGTCACGTAAATACTTACCTGTGGGCATGCCAATTTTACGCGAGTCAGAAATACGTCTGAAATACGTTAAGTAGGCGGGGGTTTGTATTTAAAGTGTACAGTATGGGCGTGCTTAGCTGCATAAATACGTGTTGCCCATACATATGTGAGCGGATCACTGCGGTTACGTCGGCTAAAGTTAAGGTAGGGTTTGAAAAGCGTGTCTTGACAAAATACGTACATTCAAGGAGTGTGCCTAGGGGGGTGTATAGAAGGTACGCACGCGTAAATACGCTACGCGAGTAAACGTACTGCAAACGTAGTTCTGCATCTACCCCAATGTCATGTTCCTTTGAATTCCTACCTGGTAATTACAAAAATTATACAAGAGCAACATATAAAAACATTTTTAAAAGTTATATTGCCCCTGACCCCAAATATCACAATGGACAACTTTGGAAACAAAGAGTACAGCACAAAAATAGTTTTACTGTGGAAGAACCTTTAGTGATTGATAAATGGTGCTCTAAGAACAATAGGGCAGATAAATTCAAATCTGGATTATAGGATGAAATATCAGAGAAACGGGACAAATGAAGTATATTTATTCAAGCCAGTTGGATGTGCGGAATTTAGTACAAAAATCCACTTCTGTACATCTTCCTTATGCCCCCCGCACAGAACTCCTGTCGTATGTAACTGAATTGATCATTATATGGTCCAATAACTTTTCCAATTGGATTTATGTGAATAATAAAAAGACAAAAGACACACAGAAGAGATACCATCATGCAGCATATAAAAAAATGAGTATAGGAACAATGAACACGTGGCATAACATTTGCCGTGCGCATGCACCGTAAGTACTGTGTAAATTTACGCTAGCGGCTAGCGTAAATTCACTTGCGGACGTTGTTCTGGATCTACCCCGATATGTATATCTCGAGTCTTACCGTATTATATATAGGGTCTTTCTTCTAACGAGCTGTCCTTTCTTCTCCTGCTGAGTGGTCAGTGTAAACCATGGAGAAAATAAATAGCACTGTGCGGCATAATAAGCAATCAGGATATTGCTCAGGAAGTTGCATTAACTACTCACAATGGGCTTGATCCTCATTTACTCCACAAGTGGCTGGCGGAAGACAGGTTTTTTCTGGCAGTGCGCATGCGTGTGCCAGATGTTATTATACGGATCTCCTTGTGTACGAAACTTTGCATCCAATGGGGCGGCACTACACATGCTTAATCCCTGCAACAGATGTAGGAGTAGGTTTGTAGATTAAATGGAGTGGGCGACGGTAGGTAGTTCCGCACAGATGTGAGTTCAGACTGATGCAGTGTAGAGAAGATAAGGTACGAGAGAGGGGAATGACAAGGAAACAATGGACTGTAATTACGCTTAAGAGGCTGCTGCTTCTTAAGTACAGTCTTTTCTGAAATGACCTACTATGCACTGGCATGTGTTAATTAATGTATGAGATGCAGGGATACAAGATATAGCTATTGGTGAGCCCCTTACTGATGCTTTTCCTGGAGCACTGTTACATGAGGATAAAGATAAGTTAAATGATAGGCTGGAACCCAAGAGAATTACATTGTGAGTAGTTAATGC
This sequence comes from Limnodynastes dumerilii, assembly GCA_011038615.1. NCBI lineage: Eukaryota > Metazoa > Chordata > Amphibia > Anura > Limnodynastidae > Limnodynastes > Limnodynastes dumerilii. The sequence continues at coordinate 115,292 of WWET01002936.1, read as the reverse complement.
ATCTTTAGCCGTATTGTGATTGTTTAATGTGCCGGACAAAGGTATTCTTTTTTGTGCTTTCTTC
>WWET01002936.1:79356-96909 GCA_011038615.1 Limnodynastes dumerilii | reverse complement strand
CCTGTACTGTATTTCTCTTTAGCTGGTGCGGGATACTATTCATAAAACTTTAATTATATAGATAGATAGATAGATAGATAGATAGAAGATAGATAGGAATACCAAGTATACATTAATCCTGTATTTCTCTTTAGCTGGTGCGGGATACTATTCATAAAACTTTAATTATATAGATAGATAGATAGATAGATAGATAGATAGATAGATAGATAGATAGAGACAGCATATCTCCACATGAAAGTAATGTGGAGTGTGACAGAGACAGCATATCTCCATATGGGAATAATTTGGAGAATCCTGACCAGGTTTTAGAACAGCAGCAGGGAGACTGGTGTGGTCATGCTTGGGCTAATCAACAGCACCTGTGCTCTGCTCATATAAGTATTTCAAAAAAGTTCCTTTTCGGATGTCCCTTTTTCGAATAATGCCCAGTTTCTATTTTTTTTCTTTAGAATGGGTGAGTATGCCGATCTCATACTCACCCATTCTGATTCGCAAATACCGTGAATCAGAATACGTGGGGAGAATTTTATCTCTATATTTATGCTGGGCAGGATACAGCTTTTTTAGGTTTTTGTAAGAATAAAATATGGAATTTGAATGCAATTTCTTTTTTCTATGTATGGGACGGGTATCTACGCTGTGCATCTAAGGGGTCCTATCTTTTGGTATCTCTTTGATACTACTTTTTGTGTACATTGAATTCTTTTGGACCTTATGACAGCACACCAATTTATTCAAACTATTTTTGCCTGTGCAGTACCTGCATTTTGCTTCTTGTTTGAAAGGTTGGAAAAGAAAAGGCCGCCTTGTGTAGTAACCGGGTGGTAAGGGCTACAGGTTTAACTATATTGATGGTATTGGTGGATTGCAGAGGGGTGTGAGCAATGAAAGAAAACTCAGAAACAATGTACCAGCGTTTAATCAAATAAAATTTTGTTTATTAAATATTTTTTTCTTCACTTATTAAATTCAGTTAAGGATGTGCAGAAAACTTCTGCACATCTGAGCATGTAAAGCAGATAAAATTAGAAGTAGCCATTTCCACCAATGTAACACAGAATATTCCCAACATTTAAATTGAGTTAATTTTCCTCTTCAAAACAAACACAGATATACCTAAATTAGCAATTTCTATTTCTGAAATTATTAAATCACGGTATGATTAGTAACATAACATTAAATTATCAAAACTCTGCATTTTACATAAAGAATTATGCATGCAAGTGAACAAAAATACAATCTAAATCAGATTTTAGAATTTCCAGGACTCTACAGCAGAAATCAGATTTTAGAATTTCCAGGACTCTACAGCAGTTCTGATTAATAAATAGTCTGTGCCAATGCTTGGTGTTAACACAAATTACACTAAAGTCTCTCTTCAGAAGAAAGGATACCTCACAGTTTTTTTCCCAGAATTTCTTGAAATATCCCTCAGCCCTTACACTACTCTCCCCAGCTGTTCTATATGTCTTTTAATACTTCCTTTGCCATTTCCCTGATGTCTCCGATGCACTCCCCACTTGTCAGCACCAGCACCTCCGATATCTCCCCTCAGCTGTCCCGTTGTCCACACACATCTCTCTCCTGTCAGCACCTCCAATATCTCTCCTCTCAGCTGTCCCGTTTTCACATCAGACCTCTCTCCTGTCGGCACCTTCTTCTGATTTATGACTATCCCTTATGCTGTCTCCATCTCTTAGCAATCTTTTCCGGCTTCAGCACTGTCTGCAAGGCTCCTTCCGACCCTCAGCACCTTTTACAGCTTCACTGCTACCTCCAGCACACACTCCGTCAATCTCTTAAGTTAACTGCCCCGTCACCAATGCTTTCCCCTTTCGGCACCGTCAATCACTCTCTCTCCCTGCTGATCTTTTAACTGCTGTCTCCAACTCTCCACACTAATTCTTCATTTCTTTCTCCGCACCACTGCCTCCTCTCCTCTCACACAGCACTCAGCCCTCCTTCCTCGCTCCCCTCATGGACACCAACTGTCTCTCTCCACTTTCCTCACACCAACTGCCCACCAAACTCTCTAACAGCCTCGTGCTCCTCACTTCCGAAGCTTCTAGAGGCTGCATGTGCGCTGTGCTAAGCAACAGCCTCATGCTGTCTCTTGCCACACTTGCCATTTAAAAAGCTGCCATAATCTATGTTTTGGAATATATATAATTTTACCATTTTTACACACTTGCATTACTAACTTGCAGGATCAAGCTCCAACTGTTAGAAGTCATAAACAATGATAAGTTTATAAAGCCGTGCCAACAGACACTGTACCATACAGGTAGAACGACTACTGTCAGGCTTGGGGCAAATACAAAATGGAGGACACAGTCCCTAGGCCTGCTAGCATGAGAAGACCTCAAAATGAGAAAAAACAGTTGATCAATGATAGGACACAGAGAGAAAAGGTCAGAAAACTAGAAAGAATAGTAAAATAAATTACAGGCATTGACAAAGAAAAGCAAAGAATGCAGGCACTGATGCTACCAGACAAATGTGACAGGTACTTAAGGTTGCCACTTTTAATCCTATAGACAGGAGACAGGGAGAGATATGGACAGAAAAAAACATAGTTCAAGAATGCAGTAAGTGAGAGAGATAGAGATGAGAAAAACAGATATGATATATAGAGAAAGAAAACAGTATGAAAACACATAATACTCCAGCAGGAACAGTATTCTCCACAGCACAAATATATTTCTCGATCAGAGTTGCCTACTTTTCAATGCTTCCCTCCGGGGCTTGATTATGCAAATTACATCATCAAGTTAATGCCAGTTCTAGTGTTGCTAGGCAGGGAGGTGCAACTTGAGAATGTGGTTTGCATGAAACCAAGGCCTCAAGCCCAGTGCAGGAGATTTGCCGACTCCCCCGAAATACCAGGATAACTGCCTGAAGTAGGAAACCCTGTTCTAGATTATTCCACAAAGTCTAATAAAGTTAGTAAGTACAACAGTGGGAAGAAACATTTATACCTTTTATCACCTTTGATCCAATTCCACCCTTCCAGCCCCAGCCAGGCCACACCCTTCTTCCCAAATAGAAAATTATTGACTAAAGAGGGTACCTCAGTTAACTTAGTAATAACATAAGCACATCAATGAAATGGTCCACATGCTGTGTGTTTTCACAGTTTTTTTTCTTCTTTTTATTACACAATTTGAATTCTGTGGAAGTAACTCTCAGTTGTACAAGTGGCTGACACCCATGCAGAGACTACTGCATAATAATTAACTTCAGAAAAATATAATAACGCCCATAGGTATATTTTGTAATCATCTATATACTATATGAAAAGTGCCATCTGGTTGAAGAGAAATATATTGCTGTGAATTTCAAAATTATTCATTAAACGATGTGATGGGTTTATTGAAGCACAGGCATTAGCAGAGAACTAACATCTATACAAATAACAATTTAAAAAATGTGATATAGGGCAAGTGTTACATGACTTAAAGCTAACTTAAAACTACGAATGAAAAATGTTATTAACAGGTCACCTGAACCCATTATTACATATCTGTGTATAACCAGATATTGCTTAATTCTTATGTAAAGAATTTAAAATATTGTACTGAAATCCTAAAGAGTATTTTTCTCACGTTAGCAGAAATATATATAAAGCAAAACACGATGTAACATTGCCGAATTAAGGTTTGTGGGGGCCCCTGGGCAAGTAAACTGTGGTAAACACACATACATACATACATACATACATACATACATACATACATGTGTTTGTGTGTAGATATATAGCTCTATACAGGGCCATCTTAAAAATGTAACCAAAACTTTAGAACACTATATGACTTAAATGTCTGTGAATGTTCAGTTTGTCATCTGCCCCCTCCTACTGTACTCATTAGGTCTTTATGCCTACTATTTGAATGTCCAGCTTGTCATCTGCCCCCTCCTTCTGTGCCCATTAGGTCTTTATTAGGTCAGCTGCCCCTTCATTCTTTGTGACTCTTCTGCCAATTCAATAAAAATCCTGTCTTACCTGTTACAGTGTCCTCCTTCTGTTTTCCCCACGGCCTGCCTTCTTTGCAGTATGTGCTGACGTGAAGGTAATGTCGGCATAAGGGCCGTCAAGAGTAATTCTGGGCCCCAGTATAGCAACTCTGAGAGATGATCACAGGGGGTGTGGTCAACTGTGCCTCCTTGAATGCATGCCTAGCAGGTTTAAATCCCTATATATATATATATATGCATATGTAAATACACAAGTCAACGGCCCGTCAATATGACGTGAAAAAATATTTCCCATCATGAATCTCCAGTCTCCCCAGTATTTCCTATTTATATCTCTCCAGCTCACAATGTCCCCTATCATGTGTTAACCCCACAGTATGCCCCATCATGTCTCTGCAGCCCCCCAGTATACCCCATAATTTCTCTCCAGCTCTCAGGGGGGAAGGGGTTCTGGTTCTGGTCTACCAGAAACCCCCTCCCCCCTGGCTGCGCCAATGTATGGGGATGTATCTTTGCACTTTATAATAAAAATGTTATTATTTGAATACAATCATATATAAAAATGTTGTCAAGCAAAATGTAAGTTGAAACAATAAACTTTTCTGATGAATTTTTCTGTATGACAAAGGATATCCATATTGAGAAAACAGAAACATAATAGACTTCAAAGATAGGCATTGTGTGAATTCACATTTAGTTTTAATGTCGACAAATTGCATTTCATTAATATAACTGGACAGGATCCAGACCCCCGCACACTTTCCTTACGTGTGCGGGTCTGGTAGTATGCACGAGAGTGGGGGTGACCTCCCCCTGTCATTCCCCTCTCTCATGCGTAATAAGTGTGACTTACAATGCCATAAGTCACATTTGCGGATCAACGGTGTGCGCAACCTCTAATCCGCACGTTAACACCCACAGTGTAAAATGTACATTTCCTTTTCCTGCCCACTTTTCATACTTTTTGCAGGTAACCAGTAACAGGAAGAATCGCCACTCAGTAACATCTGGAGGTCACATGTGCCCTCCTGTCCATTCAGCCCACTTACCCACCTTGCATGGGTAAGTGGGCTATCTTTATGATGTCTGGATCCAGTCCACTGTTATACTGATCCCATAATATCACAATAAGGATTATTTTTCATTACAGTGATTAATACAGTTTGTTCATAGTTTACATTGTTATTAACATTATTAATTCTGAGTAGTGTGTAAGTTTTATTTCTTTCCATAAATCATGTTTAAGGTGTATGCAATCGATCATCAATCATAACTAAATCTAAAATATTTGCTTTTCCTATGTTATTCTGACAAGTTTGCAAATGGCAGTTGGATTTATTACACTGTACATTTGACAAAACACAGCTTAATAAATTGCCAACCTAGTCTTACTTAACTGACTAATTTATAGTATTTATAGAGTCAGTGCACGAGTATAACAAAAGCATTTTCATATATATGTTCAAAAGTCCTTTTTAATTTTTGTGCCTATATAATATCACTTCCATTGTCTAATTTTATAGTGTAATTGTGGCATAACACATGAGCCAGACGCTGAGAGAGCTACCAACACAGCACAAGCGGGGATCTGATTTCTTCTGCTCCCTTCACTTGCATGTGGTTCCTATCCATTCTCACCTACAATATGTCTAGATTTCACAGGGAGCATTTAGCGCCCCCAATATAACATTTTAATACTAAACCCTTTTCCCCTTGTGCTCGACTCACACCTCATTCGAAAACCAAATGTAAAAGAAATACACTGGATTACACAAATCCAGCTACAAGCGATGTTAATGACATTAGGCTGGATCCAGACTTAAGTAAGTGATTGAAATTAGTTACTCCTGGGTTAAAACATGTTGATTGCAGGGGAGTCATATTTCATCTGTTGCAAACAGTATTTGAGAGGTGATGTTTCCTATCCCAAGTCTAAATAATAGTGTTATAGTAATTCAGTATCTGTGTGCAGTAAGCAATTCAAAGATATATCCCTGCATGCAAAGAATACAATTAACTTGACTCCCCCTCCAATCAACATGGTTTAGCCCAGGAGTAACTCATTTCAAGCACTTACTTAAGTCTGGATCCAGCCCATTGTTCGATTGGAAAAAGATAACCTTCTGAAGTCCGGATCTGGTCCATAGTCATAGCTGCTATATTTTCCATCACAGAATTTTTTCCCTAATAACTTAGTACAGTTATCTTGGTGTTTGTTTTTCTTGCTAGTGTTGGGTTTTTAAACCATAACTCAATTTTTTTGTATAAAAAATAAACTCACCTGCTAAGACCAACCAAAACAAGTGTAAAAACTGTCATTAAGATATTACACTGTTTATTTATAAACTATTAATTGTTTAAGATCTTTGACCATTGTGCTGGACATATTTTCAACGTTTTCATTAGTGTAAGCCAGGACTTGGATATGGTCTCAGGAGTTTCCTAAGGAGCTCCTCTTTACATTTTTATATGACCACATTCTGTATATGCTGCTTTTCTAATGTTATTTGTTATAATATTTTTAATATTAAATATCAAATCTGACCCCAATGACACCTGATGTCATGATGTCTGATGTACGGGACTGCTTCTAGGGCATGGAGTTTAACGGGGGCCTGGTGGTGGGGATAGGCTTGTGTGGCAGGCAACCAGTAGGTCTTCATTACACAACCCATGAAAGACAACCCCAGGTATAGCGAAGCACTAATAACCAGACACGAGTAAAGAAACCAAAAGTATTTATAAATACAGGTAATAAGAGAATTGTGAACTGGAAGCAACAATAAAAATAACAATGACAGGTAACAATATTGATAGACTAAAGGCTATAAACACTACAGAGTAAAGATACAAACAGAAATCAGAAGAAGTGCTAACAAATGATACAAAATGTACACAGATAAAAACAGAAATGAGACATACATAAAACACTAGATACTGGAGCATAAATTGAAAATCAAATGCAAAAATACAAATGAACATACATATCTTCAGATACTAGAGGGTAACCAACATACAGGACAATGAGCAGCTGAATCACATAGGTACATCAAAGTAACAAGAAGAACTGGAACAAACATATGTGGCAGGCAGGGAGAGGGAAAATGACCAGCACCTACAATAAGTCAGGGCAGTCCTATTTAGCCAGGCTGATCATGTGATCATGATTAATGAGGGTGGTGAGCTCCACAGCAGATCAGGTCAAGAAAGTATCCACAATCACAGTCCCACAGCAGCCCATACTGACTACATGTATACTGACTGCACAGTTTTAGTTTTATTGTTTAGGTCAATATACTGTACATACCGTAGAAAACCTGAATAAAATGACTATTTTATAGGTAATAACCTATTACCTAGCAGTGCCTTCCTAACATTTCAATGTACAGACATAGTATTTTTCATTTTACGTGCGTTCTTTTACGTTTAGAGCTATAGTTCATGCGTAGTAACTCTTTTACGCTATCTACGTAACATTTTGTTATGTAGATTGCATACACGCGGTCTTTAAAGTAGCTCTAAACATTAAAGAACGTGCGTAAAATGAAAAATATCTGACTGAGAATCCAGTCTTGTATCCGAATTTGTATTTTGTCTGCATATTGAACTATACCAGTGGAAAATATAATATAAGTGTCTACCTATTACAATATTGGCCATGTTATACCCCGTTCAGATTACCATGAAAAAGCCGGGGTTTTCATGAAATTGCCGGCTTTCATGAAAACCCCGGCTTTTTCTGGCAATGTGAACGGTGAAGCCGGGTCTCTTTAGCCGGGTCTTAGACCCGGCTAAAAAGAAGGGTTTTTGCCGGCTTTTTTAAAAAGCCGGCTTCACCCGTTCACACTGCGCTGAAAAGCCGGCTATTTAAATAGCAGCCGGCTTGTAAAAAAAAGAAAGAAAAAAAAAGGCGGTGTTTTCAGCGCAGTCTGAACGCACCAGGCTAAAATTTTCAAAATTTTGCCCACTGCCTAAAAAGCTGGCTTTTTAGGCAGTGGCAATCTGAACGCAGCATTATTTAGTTTAGTCCAGCCCTGGCTCTGGCCAATGATCTATGATGTTTGTTGCACACTGCTTATTTACTGATTTAGCAATATAGGACCGGAATTAAGTTCCATACAATGTATTTTAGGAGCAAAGGAGCTGTTCTTCCCCTCCGCCCGCAAAGGTGTGCGGGGTAAGCATTTAGATTTTACAGTGTGGGAGGGGTATCCCACAAGTGTGACTTAAGGCTGCCTTATGGCAGCGTAAGTCACTTCTTATGAACGAAACAGAGGAGTGACAGGGGGAGTTCACACCCCTCTCTCGCATGGAATGAAAAACGTGCAGGGGTGTGGATACAGTCCATAATGGAGATATTTTAAGAAGCATAGAATGTGACGACAGATAAGACCCACTTAGCCCATCCAGTCTGCCCTTTTTTAGGACATGTTTAAACTGTCCTTCTATAATAACCTCTACCATCTCACATGTAAGGTTATTCCATTTATCAACTACCATTTCAGTGAAGTACTTTTTCCACACATTTTCTCTAAACCAGGGGTGAGGAACTTTTTTTCTGCAAAGGGCCATTTGGATATTGATAACTGGTTTTCCAGGTTTGCGTCGGTCAGTCTTCCCCCTTTTTGCTCTGTTTTTTTCTCCTCTTTGTATTATCTTGTGTCTGCAGTACCACTGTCCACAGATACAGGGTATCCAATGTTTTTTTGATATTCTTTTATGGTATTTTTTATATTGTTTTTGAAACTTTTTTTTTGTATTTTTTATTTTTTTTAGCATTTGTTTTTTTTTTACTTTATGTAATATTTTCTATCACACCTTTTATTCCTCTGCTTTCCCCCTTTTCTCTATTCTATTTCTTTTTTTTCTTCTTCGTATTCCATAGTTGCCGACTCTCCCGGAATGTCCAGGAGACTCCCGAAATTTGGGCAGTTCTCCCGGTATCCCGGGAGAGCCGGCAAATCTCCCGCTAGGGACTTAAGGCTCATGGTTTCCATGAAACCACGAACACAAGTCCTGCCCCTGTCTGGCAACAGTGGTTTACTAGTGTTGCTAGGGACAGGGAGGGACTTGATGATGCAAATTGAATTCTGGGGAAACTAGTTACTGTACTCTATAGTACTCTGACAGTCTGAATAACAGGTGAAAGGCTTTGCATCAGCAGGGTATCACATATTATTCCCCTTTGGTTGCCTGTTGCCTCAAGGAGTTATTCCAAGGGCTTCTCAAGAAGATACTCCACTGTCTCCTTTCTTGCGTTTAACTATTTTCCCCTTGTGTTACCTTCTCCCTTTCTTTATTTCAAGACTATGTCTTGCTGCACCTTACTTAAGGAACCTCATCCCACTCAGCTTTACTGTGCATGCACACACATCCGTGCTCAGCGACTAGAACTATTTCCAACCCATTCATCCTTCTGACAGAGGGACTAGGCTGAGTTCCCAAATGTGTATTGCTGTTTAGTTGGTATACAGTATGGTTGCACCCTTAATGCATTCTGAGCCAGATTTCCTTTCTTATGCATTTTTCTGTACAATTGATTTGGAAAACTTTAAGTATAACCTGACTGCTGGAATCTTTGCTTGAGGATCCAAATGCATCAAAATTGGACTTATGAATTCAGCCCTGGTGGGGTCTTATTCAATCTTGTCATACGTAGACTGACTCCTTCACCTCTGCTTTTACTGCTAGTTCATGATCTCCCATGGAAACACTGTCATGCTTAATTGTTTTCAAGTCATTGTTAGTATCTCTATCTGCTATTTTATTTATATTCTCATGTCAAGTTATATTTAAAAATTGACTGCTCATCGTTTTTGAATCCATGGCACCTTATAAATAAATGATCATGATTATGACACAGATATTCATATATATGTCTCATCAGGCTTTTCCATTTGCATCACAATTTTTTATTTATTATTGGGACTTACAAAGCTACTTTAGGCGCTTGTATTGAGTTACTATTACAAAACAACTTGTCATCCTGGAAAAGCAATTAAGACAGCTGGGATGATATAATTATACCATATATAAAATTGTAACATTTTTCTTTTTGGTTTTATTTCATTGTGCATGTTTATAATGTCTGGCTTCACATGCAGTTTTAAAGAAATTAATCCTGCACAGTTATAGTAACATATTTTTCCCATTGTTATTGTTTGCCTATTGATTGTTCACACTACAAAGTATTTTGGTAAATTAGAAACTCAGTCAAAGGTAAACAACTATTTACCTTCTGCCGTGATACTTCTTGCTAGCAAATTAGAGAACTAATATAATTACTGTTGCTTATGTTTTATGTTTTTTCCTTTGCTGCAGGTTCCAACCAATTACCGCTTTCTTTTTATTGGTAGTATCACTAATTGGAACATAAGGTGATGAAGTCTATCCTGGATGGCCTGGCGGACACAACTTTTAGAACAATTACCACCGACCTTTTTTACATGGGCACAAATGAAGCTCAGTATGAAGATACAAAGGGTGATATATCAAAACTGGGATATTTCCCACAGAAACTGGCTTTATCCTCCTACCAAGAAAAAATAACAGACAGTCAAAGCACACACCACCTGAATACATTTAATTCAACTGAGTTTTACAACAAGTCGATTTCTTTTAAAGACGGTGATGACAAAGTGCAGTGTGGGAGCAACTTCATGGACATGGAATGTTTTATGATTCTTACACCTAGTCAACAGCTAGTCATTGCTGCTCTCTCCATAACCCTGGGTACATTTACTGTTCTGGAGAACATGCTTGTGCTGTGTGTCATCTTGCACTCTCGTAGTCTGAGATGCAGACCCTCCTACCATTTTATTGGCAGCTTGGCGGTGGCTGATCTGCTAGGCAGTGTCATTTTTGTCTACAGTTTTGTTGATTTTCATGTATTCCATCGAAAAGACAGTGCTAATGTCTATCTGTTCAAGCTAGGGGGCGTCACAGCTTCATTCACAGCCTCAGTTGGCAGTCTGTTCCTAACTGCGATAGACAGGTACATCTCCATACACAGACCATTGTCATATAAACGAATAGTCACCAGGACAAAAGCTGTTATTGCATTCTGTGTGATGTGGACCATAGCTATTGTCATTGCTGTGCTTCCTCTGCTAGGATGGAATTGCAAGAAGCTAAAATCTGTGTGCTCAGATATTTTTCCCCACATTGATGAAAACTATCTGCTGTTTTGGATTGGGGTAACAAGTGTTCTTTTGTTATTTATAGTGTATGCATATATGTATATATTGTGGAAAGCTCATACCCACGCTGTGAGAATGCTGCAACGTGGCACTCAAAAGAGTATCATAGTTCACACATCAGAAGATGGCAAAGTGCACATTACTAGACCGGACCAGACTCGTATGGATATTAGGTTAGCCAAGACCCTGGTCCTTATCTTAGTGGTGTTAATCATTTGTTGGGGTCCTCTTCTCGCCATTATGGTATATGATGTCTTTGGAAAGATGAACAAGACTGTAAAGACAGTATTTGCCTTCTGCAGTATGCTTTGCTTGCTTAATTCAACTGTGAACCCCATCATCTATGCCCTTCGAAGTAAGGACTTGAGAAATGCATTTTGTAGCATGTTCCCCACGTGTGAAGGCACTGCACAGCCTCTTGATAACAGCATGGAGTCAGACTGCCAGAATAGACATGCAAATAATAGTAATGTCCACAGAGCAGCTGAAAGCTGCATTAAAAGCACAGTTAAGATCGCCAAAGTGACCATGTCTGTGTCCACAGATACATCTGCAGAAGCAGTGTAAGCCAATCTTACTGGTAGAACAGAAAATATGGTTGAGCTGACCCCCTTTTAATCTTGGTAAACTAACGTAAAAGATCAATATGAATCAGTAGATCTACAAATTAAGTAAACACAAACATCATTGATTTTATGATGAATATCAATATCATGGTTATTCAGAATTAATATTCTGTTACATTCCTTAGGTTAGAATATAAAGAGCACTAATTTTATTATACAAGAATATTTTTTAATTATATAGTTTCATTTATTTTGAAAAACAAAATAAACAACTCAGATATAGATTTACATTTTTTAAAGCATTGTTTGTAGTGTTTGAAATATTCTATGTTGTCCAGTTGGACTTTTTCTTATGTATTGTACTTGTCAAGAACTGGAAGAGATTTAAATACTTCACCTCATTAATATCAATTTATTTGGGAATATTTAAGGGAATTAGAAGTAATCTTCTAGTTTACTAATTACAGAGGAATTATAATTCCTATGTAAGACAGACAAAGAAAACCTGAACTAGGTTTTCTTTACTTGCACAATAAATGGAGACCTTGGTATGTACTTGAATTTAATAAGGTAATATGGAATTAAATTTGACATTGTTTAGAGAGCATTAGGAAAGAACACTTTACATCTAAAATATCTGTGAGTGTATTGCTCAATAGTATTGTGAAAAGAAATCATTATTCGGGAGTGACTTCTTATTTACAGCTAAAGGTCCAGGCACGTGGTGTCACATGGGATGGGATAGATGTTTCCTGCAAGCATGGACAGGGAAGGCTCTCAGCTGTTGTGCTAAGCAATACAGTATACAATGGTAATGTTGTGAACTTCATGTAGTTTTAGTAGAAGTAGGCTAAAGTCAGTACTATACGCTACTGATATCCTAAATGTACAGGATATCACATATATTCAATTTAAAAAGTAAAAAAAAAAACCTTTAATAAGGTTTAATCTATTGTCTGACCTAAATGTATTTTGTTTGTGTAAGTCAGTGTAATGTGCATGTATGTTTGTAAATAATAAAGTAGGTCATCATATTAAAACATGACCAACATTTATGACTAATTATAACGTATAGCTCTTGTTGCACTATTTGCACATGAATTCGGTTTCTAAAATTGAGTTCTATTGAGGTATTAATTCATTGATTGACAGAGAATCAAATTGTAACGATATATTATTAAGTATTATTTGAGAGCTCAGAACATGAAACTTTTCTGAGAATTAAAGGAGTTGGTTTTAAAAATAAACATATTTAAAAACTCTCCCACAAACAAACACAAGCACACACACATTCACACACAGACACTTACCTTAAAAAATGGGTTGGTTTATGGTTTTTAAGACAGTATCTGGTTAGGTTGTTAGTTAACACATTTACAAAAAAAACATCTTTTAATGAATTGCTCTTTTAAAAGATCAAATATCCACTTTAGCAGCATGAACTTTACTACAACTACTACAACAGGCTGATTTTATCAAACATTTACATTGTTAGTTTTTCAAATATGTCTGACACATAAAATCTTATGATGGACCAAAAATGATCATTAGTAGGATTGGTGTCCTTTAGTCTCCAAGAATTTTAGCGTAGGGTGTAGACTTGCTTTGCTCTTTGGTATAAGAAAACAGTGTGTATATTTAAATGTTTTATTATGCATTTCAGATTAATCACAGTTGGGATCTTACCACCCAACTGTCCTACTTTTGTTGGGACAGTCATTCTTTTAGGGTTGTGTCCCTCTATTCCAATTCAGAGAGCTTTGCCTTAAAGGGTGCAGAGACTAAGAGTAGTTAACTGGTTCCATGCACACTTACCAACAGCGCACACAGCTATTTAAATAAAAGAGGAGTGCTAAACAAGTGCTAGGAACATCCAAGGGTGTGATCATGCCCACTTAATAGATTACACCATGCTCCTTTTATGGCACTGTTGTGCCTTCTGTCTTCACTCTTATACCTCTATAGGTATAGTTGAGATGGATTTTCTTTATTTTATGGTGTAATTATAGTATGCTTTGCTTGCTGATTTGAAATCTATTGTAGTATGTTTTTTTTGTGAAGTGGGCAGCACCGATGAGATTAAAGGTTCATAACATGTTGATAAATTAGCTTTATTGTCTCCATTTTTAATATAGTAATAATATGTGCCAAAGAAAAAAATGAATTTGCAATTATTGGCTTATTTATCTTGTCTGAATAGCAAGGGTTTTAAAGCCTAATCTCTTTTCTAAAAAATCTGTGCCATTTCCCCCTTAATAATAACACTAAAGGACACAGTGAGACTGAAGACCTAAAGTTAATTCAGTCAAACTTTATATTTCTACACCAATGACATCAGTTTAAATGGTGTTTAGGGTCCATTATAAGCTAAAATCACCCTAATAAAAAGGATGGGCTGGTAGCAGGTGCAGGAGAGCAGTTAACCCTGGGAAATGATTCTAACTACCCATCTATTTGACAGACCAAAGACCAGGGGCCGGATTCACAATCCCGTTTCTTTTTACATACATCCCTAATTTTCCAAATCTAGCTACTACGCATGTGTAGTAACTATTTTACGCTATCTGCGCAGCGTTTTGTTGCGTAGATTTTCTTTAAGGATCGCATGTACGCAATCTACGTAACAAAATGCTATGTAGATAGCGTAAAATAGGTACTACGCATGTGCAGTAGATAGATTCAGAAAATTAGGGACATATGTAATAAAAAAACGGGATTGTAAATCCAATCCCAGTACTCTAACCAGTCAGAGCTGCTTGCTTTGGTGCTGCTACCAGTCAGGAATTTAGATATATTGCGTTAAAAGAATCATTCTTGAGACTAATATTGCCAACAATTTATTGTGTGGTTCAATGTTTTACATTACATCACACTTAGATGATTTTCATCAGGAATACATTAGGTTATATATTAGTGTAGCAACAATCTAGTGGTGTGTATCTATGTAGGCACCAGCAAACAGAAAAAATAACATTGTTGCATCTGTTTCTAGCCTACTTATTGTAATGATACAGTCAAGGGGCTGGATCCAGACTTAAGAAGGAGCTTGAAATTAAGGGGTCTATTTACTTACCTCCTCGTTCCCTGTGAACGAAGCTGCATCTGGCTGGCTTATCATCGCAGCAAGCCTGGCAGTTTCGTTCACATTATATACAAATACTTACCCCTCCTGCGAGGTCCTGCGATGATCCACCGGGTCCGCGCAGTACTTATCATTCATGCAATGCATGAGTGAAGTACTGCACATTCGCAGTAACTCTCATTCGGGACTTAGAAAATTTCAACTCCCGACATGAGAAACACTGCACATGCTTCTCTTTTGGCACTTTTACATTTTCAAGTCTATATGGGGTATATGGGGACATCGCCAGAATACTTACCACTAATGCCAGCCTGAGCTGGAGTTAGTCTGACGCTGGGAGAGGAGTGTAAAACTCCACTCCGGCATTTTGTAAATATGCTAGACTTCATTGTATTCAGACAGTCTCCCCATACATACCCCCCTTTTTTCCTCTCCCTAATAACAGCTATTAGGGGGAGGAAAAGAGGGGTATATAGGGACATCGCCGGAATACTTACCACTAACGCCAGCCTGAGCTGGCGTTAGTCTGATGCCGGGAGCAGAGTGTAAAATTCCGCTCCGGCATTTTGTAAATATGCTAGACTTCATTTTAATGCGATAGGGCCAATTTTGAACTGAAAACTGGCCCTATCGCATTAAAATGATCTTTGTAAATAGACTCCTATGAGAGGAAGGTTACACCTGGGCAAAACAATGTTGATTTCAGTGGGGAGTCAAGTTAATTGTATTGTTTGCATGCAGAGCTAGAACTATAACTCTTTGAATTGCTTACTGCACACAGATACTGAGCAGCTTTACTAATACACTGGTATTTAGACTTGGGCCTGGAAACATCACCTCTCAACTCTAATACTGTTTGCAACAGATGAAATATGACTCCCCCTGAAATCAACATGGATTTACCCAAGAGTAACTTTCCTCTCTTAATTTCAAGCTCCTTCTTAAGTCTGGATCCAGCCCAAGGTCTTTATTAGTACACTAAACCAAAATCTATTATTGGACCCAAGGCTCAAGGGATTGCACACACAACTGAACCTATAATAAATGCAACTATTACTTCCACACTACTACTGCTACTACTACTACTGTCTTATCATGTGACTTAGAAAATATCTCTCAAACATTAATAATTTAGTAACAACGTAAATAAGAGCAGTTTGCAGAGTGGTATGAATAAATCCCATGTGCTCAACTTACATACGTTTAAGTTACAGATATGTATATTAAATATGCTAAAGTAAAAAAGTGATAAAACAAAGAGGGCTATTGCCAAGGTAGAAAATAGTAGAATAAAAATGTTAGCGTTTTTTATTCTACACTGTATTACAAACTATACACTGTATTAAGATTTTAATATAACATGCCATTACAATAATTATTGCAACTTCAGAGAACATACGCCTTGTGATACAGGAATAAGTATGTCAGTGCTTTAGGAATAAATACTTTATTAATCAGCTTTTCAAGTCTACAAAACAAGTGGAGAAAATGAAGAGCCATTTTTTGAAACTGTCTTCTTGTACATGCAACAAAAATTTACAGGTTGTTTTATATATTTACGATTTAAATAAAATAACGGGACAATGGGGCTGTCTGGCACTAAAACTAGTGCTTGTTCATATGACAAATCGTATTGTGTAAAATGTGTACCATTTTTTTTATTTTTCATATCATGCCAATCCTATCGGGGCTAAGTTAGTGTTATGTTAGGAAACTAGCTACCTAACTGTCACTGTTAGCTCTGATTCTCTGTATTTACCTTATATTGTGTGTTATTGAGTAACTCATTCTAAAATTATTTTAGTTGGACATACTGGGCCTTAGGAAACCTCATCAACTTAAGTTTTCTTTTGTTTCTTTTATGTAACTAATATGTAATGGTTCAGTTTTAGGGCATTTGGTACATGTATTTCAACAAGTTATAAAGGTGTACTTATTATTACATTTAAGTATGAAAATGACACAGACTACCGGAAAGGATGAGAAATGATGAGCATCCAATAAATACAAAAACTACATGTGTTCTGAAAACTATTATCTAGTGTCTTGAGGAACAGTTCACAAACAGTCATTTTGCAATGGAATTGTTCTTAATAGTTTGAGGCAAAATCACTTTATTGCAAGGCACTTTGGAAATAATGTCTTTCTCCATGGTCCAATAGCTATATGTGCTTAACAATATCTCATGTATGATAAGCTTTCATTTTCAGAAGCAAAAACTTGCATTTCAACAACTAAAATAATCTTACTCTTACAAATAAATAAATAAATAAAATAATGCCTAATTAATGAGAAAAAAAACACTTAAAAAGACAATTTTAGTTCTGTTTTGTTAAGAGGTTTCAACTTTCCATTGTAATAACTACAATCCCAATCAGCATTTGCTAATTTAAATTCTTTGTAGGTTCCTAGGATAATTCCCTCTGTTTGCTATCCTAGAGGAACATATTATTTATATTGAGTGCTTCATTTAACCTATATGAAAAGCAATTTTGGAAAATAGAAACAAATGTGTATGCTATTGAAAAGTCATGGAAGTAGTAAGATTCAAAAGTATGGTTTGGGGTAGACAGGCTTGCATTCTTAGTATCATAACCATGAATTATGAGCAGCAAGGTAGAAAATAACAACATAAACATTACTTACTATTTTTACTCTAGTTCCATTTTGACTATTAAAAATTAAAAAGCAACAAAGCATCACACAGCAGTTTATTAGGTAACACTAT